>VKOC01001480.1:0-16481 GCA_009364415.1 Spea multiplicata | reverse complement strand
GATATATATATATGGATTATCACAAATTTAGGGGCATGCCATGAGTTTTGCTGAAGTTGAATTTTAACCTTAGGCATTGCTTGGGGACAATACCCCTCCAGGAGTGACAAATTCTCATGAAGACACGCCGATGTTCTTTTTCAGATATGTTCAAATAATTTAAAATACTTAATTGGACAGAATGCCCAGTGTGGTTTTCTGTATGAAAGCCCAATTTGCAAATGCTATACACTACACTACACAACTAGGCAGCATATTTCCCCACCCTATGATATGTAATTAGTCAATTCTCCTGAAGGATTAAAAAGAAGCACCAAAGGGTTATTTATAAAGACCAATGTTGGTTCTTCTGGTTAAACCATTCCATTATATGGTGATAAGATTGTACTTGAAGCCTTGCATCCTAATTGATGTTTATAAATAACCAACATTTGTGCATTTATGAGGGTTTTGACAGCCTTATAAAGCAGGCAAGCTCTGGTGAGTTGAGACACAAGAAGTGATAAGGAAAAGCTTTCTTTTTTGCAACAAGACTTGCCAAAGTACAGAAATAAAATACAGAAGAAGAAGAGGAAAATATTCCCTAATATGTGCACCTCAGCAACGCAAATTACTAGTCCATGTGCCAAAAAGGAGGCAATAACACCCTTTTTATTAAAAAAAATGCCATTTTCTACCTATTTTTGATCCTTTTATAAAATTAATTTTCTCAAAACAAATTAAGAAATCATGACTGCTGAAAGTGTTCAATACATTGCTTATTAAAGGGTAAAATTACCAAAACTGAGATTTGCCTGGTGAAAAACCATTTGTGCTGATGCTTATAGCTGTACGGAGAGCAATGGCAGCGAATGGCTTGTCCCATAAACTTAAGTAACTGTGAAACTTAACTATGCCTCCCAAGACAACTCGCTACGAAGCACGTCCTCCTCTTACTATGGACTGTTGGGCATAATGGTACCAATAACTGTGTGTCGTTGGACAGAAAATTTAATTAATGACCATATGATGGAGAAATATGGCAGACAAGCTGTATGCATGCCAGTATGAACGCCGACTCAGCACATATAACACAGGTTTGGTTTACTTTTTACATGTATTTGAATTTTAAGCTACAAAGGCGACAGATGCAGACTGTAAGTTAACAACAAATATAACTAATTTATAGTAAGGGAACTGCAGGGAAAGTGCATGGAACATTGTTAAGTAAGTATACATAGGGCTAATTATTAGTGATACTGCTTCGCTTGCTTAATGGGAAAGCTGTCTTAAACAGCCATAAAACACACTACATGGGATGTCCCAGAAATGCACAAATCCTTTTATAAAATCAAAATCTACTCCATCACCTTACTAAAGAACACATCTGACGAGCACTGGATTGCCATTACATAGAACAGCACCCTCCTGAATGGTTCTTGGAAAGTAAATAGTTGTAACTGCTGCCGTCATAAAGCAGTCCTTTAGCATATAATAAGGTCCCTCCTTTGATGGAAATAAAGGGTATACATCATCGGGGGGTATGTATCAGAAATGTTATGCTTTGCTTGTGAGTATAACGCTCATGCATGCCAGATACTACCGCTTGTACTTCAATGGCATAATACATCTCTTTATGGTGTCAGTAGCTGCTTTCATCCAGTGATTATTTACCGTGGGACCAGGTCACTGCTAGCGTGGTCCATGTATATGAATGAGGCTCTTGAGACAGACATACTGTATTTATTTCATATATTTGTGAAGTATAATTATGTATCATTTATAAATAATTGATTCATTAAACCGGAAGAAAGACAGATGCTACTACATTTTCCCCTTTCTCAATAAATATAGCTCCTCTGACATTTTTTTTTTTAAATAAAATATTTCAAAATACTAATTGAGCAGGTAGAAAAATAATAAAATGTAACACATTTTGCCAGAGTGTTTATTTACATTTTCCGTGTCCAAATGCAACAAAAGTCCCACTGCCAGATGGTGTTGAACAAGCCATGGTAACAAAAGAAAATACATAAAAATAAGCTGGATTGATGATAGGAGTTTCCAAAATAGCTGTTATTATTGTTACAAATTGAAATTACTAATATTAAAGGGATACTTCAGCCATCATGTGAACCTCATTGCATATGGCATCTGAGAGGTCTCCTTAAATTTACGCAGTGCCCCCCTTACAAATCTATGGGGGATTCTGCAGAATATCCCCCAAGTCCGTTTGCCCCTTTGCCTGCCCCCCAGCTATTATACATGTTGCGGGCAAAGTTCTACTGAACAATGCATTTGAAAATATTTACAAAGTACATAACATGTTAGGTCATTTATTTATTTTAATTTTAGTAAATGCATAATAACCCCTTCGTGACAATGGCTCATTTTATTTTTGTACCCTTTGTGACAATGGCTGTTTTAACATTCCTGCGGTGCTCATGTTTAGCTGTGATTTTCTTTTGTCTCATTTACTGTACCAACAGACGTTATCTATTGGTTTTGTTTCAGATCAAGAGGGGATTATTTTGAGTGTATCATATAATTTACTATAAAAAAAATATAAAATATGGTAAAAAAATGAGAAAACAATGACCTTTTCTGACTTCTTTTACTCATGTACAAAAGCTAATGAAAAACCTGCTAAATAGATTCTACTTTTTGTCCTGAGTTTAGAAATACCCATGTTTTTTTAGGGATTTTTCCATGTTCTAGGGCATATTTCACACACATTTTACTTCAGGTATGACTTTACAGCTCCTGGTATATGTTACTGTCAAACAATTCCCTAGTATGTGTTCAGCAAGATCTCCTGAGTACAGAGATACCCCACATGCGTTGTGAATAGTAAGCTGGGCTCCATTGACTTGCATGGTTGGATGCAGTACCTGTATTCAACCTGTAGGGGATGCCCAGAGTTCTTAGGAGGGTTTGGAAAGACCCTGTCGGTCACAGCGCATCCTGGGGTGCACCATTGTTGCTGAATGCCTCACTATTAAGGCATGTTTAAGCTTTGGAGGCGACTAGCAATAAGCGCTTTTAAATCAGACATCCGTCGCCATATTTTACATGGCAGGTGCCTTGAGATTGAGGCCTTACAGCTACACCATTTGGGTGAAGAAAGCGATCTACACCCTTTGAAAGTCACATCAATTGTAGCCAATGTGATGTTTTTCTGTGAATTGTCTTGAAGGGGTTAAAGTTTTCTTTCTTTGTTAAAGATCCTGTTCTGGGACACCAGAGTGTCCCTTTTGTTTTTCATAACAAGCCCAATGCATTCTTAAAAAAGACAAAATGTGGCAAGTGCATGAAATAAAGATGTTATTTTAGATCTTTATAGCTATAATTTTGATACTTATGGTGGTTTTTCTACCCTCTACCCAAACAATTTCTCAAAAGCCACTAGAGATAAATGGCTTAGTAACTTCCCAAACTAATTTTAACCCAATTGATATTGACATTTCTAGGGAACCCTCTATTCTTGGAAAACAGGAAACCACTTAATTATCCTTAATGTTATATTCAGAATGGTTTACCTTTAATAGAATGTGTCTCACCAGCAGATGAACAGAATGACACATGAACAGGGGTAGATGTTGCCGGAGGACATTTGGCCTAGTTTAACGGCTCTAGCTGTACAGTTAAATTTTTTTTTACCTTAAAAATAAAAGTTGCTATTTCCTAAAGCATACATTCAAGACTTGCCACTATTGGGAGCTCCTAATTCCAATGGGAGTACCTTTCCAGAGGTCTCCTATCTAGCCCCACAGCCACCTCCAAGCATATATACTGTGAGAGGTAAATAGGCCATCATAGCAATTAGCAAGAAAAGTGGAAAATAATCAGCAAACCCTGAAGGTAAGAAAGCACTTTGCTTCCTTGTTGCTTGGAAATTACTTGACAACCCATTAGCACAGCATCTCTTATTTTCCAAAGAACCCCTGTGGATTTGATAGACCTCTAGTGAAAAGCAAGTCTCAGTTTCAAGAACTATATTGCGAAATGTAAAAATTCTTGTGGAATTGGTGATTGTAAAATTTGCTCACAGTGAGAGTGTGGAACTAAAAAGAATAGCATCTCATGATCAAGGACCATGTTTTTCTAAGCTACAAAACAAATATAAGATGCGGAAACAAGAATGGACAGCTGCTTCATAGCCTGTCCTCCTAGGGAGTTTTGTCTCTCTTGTGCCAGTACATAAGAAAAACCTGCACCTTGAACAGTTAGTTACTGAATATGAATATCACTTATTCATTTACATCATAGAGTCTACTCAGGACTTTGTTGTCTATGTGGGACTTGCTCTGCTTGTGGAAAGGCTTAGTTCTGTCACTTCAGTATAGGAACATTCACATGAATTCATGTGATAAACGACCCTCACTGATTTAGACAGTTGTTTGTAAATTTATTGGGTATGTATAGTAAAAGTCTTTACAGTGAGGGCAATAAAGCTCTTAAATGCAATACCTAGTTAAGAGGGTCAAGCAAGCGAGAGAGCAGTGCAAGCTATAATGTGGATGGTAGAGTGAGAGAGAGGGATAGAGGGGCTGCGTAGAATGTGTACGGTGTTAGCATGCGTGTGGGGGAGTCTGTGGTGTTAGACAGTGTGTGGGTGTATGGTGTTATAGTGACTGTGTGTTTGAGCAGGGCCGGCCTTAGGGGTGTGCGACCTGTGCGGCCCTCACTTCACAAGCAACCTGCCCGGGACTTAAATTAAAACATCGTGGTTTTTTTAAAAAAGTTTATTTAACATCATTCATGTTAAATAAAGTAAAAAAAAAAACGATGCTTTAATTTAAGTCCTGGACAGGGGCGCAGAGCCCCTTGGTATAAAAATAAAATTATGAAGACAGAATACTGTTTACTGAAGCTATTTGTGTCTACAACTGAGAAAGTTGCCATTTTGCATTGGTCTTAATATCTGTTCAACCATTTAACAAACCTTGCCTTTTGGGGCTGAAATCTCTTCTTCTTAAAAGATAATCCTAAAGAACTCATCACTGAAATTCAAAACATGCTTCCACTAGCTGTCCCACTGGGGAGGACTGCCAAATCTGCATGCATTTAAGCTGTATTGTTCAATTACAAAGCCAAGAGTTCCCCAGGAAGCAATCTAGAAGATGACAGGTATTGACTCATGCTGAGAAAACAGTACCAACATTTCAAACAACAAGTATAGGATGTGACATCTATTTGATTTTTTAGTGTCCTAACAGCATGTGATATCCTATATAGATAATAATAGAAAAGCAGCACAATGATAAAAATTAACTTATAAATCCCACTTCGATATCTGGTTCACATTATACCACCTAAACGTATTAGCAAAAATCTAAGAAAAAAAAAAATTACTGAAAAATACTAATATGAAGTGGAAATGTAAAGCATATATTCAACCAATAACTTAAAAAGGATCTTAATTATAGACAGCACAGCTAAAACTTGACATAGAAAGGAAAGTGAGCGTAACATAGCCAAACTCATACAAAAACATTACAGCCAATACAAAATAATCGAAAATGAATTTATTAGCCATTTAGGGTTGCTGTAAATCATGGCCATGCTCTATACCGCTGATAAACACCCAATTAGGCTATCTTTTCAGAAAACAATCATTCTTACTGTCGGCAGTCATTTCAGATTCAGTTCATATTTAGCACAAATAAAAGGCCTTTCACAACAAAAAAAAACAACAAGAAAGCAAAACAGCACATAAATGTCAACAGTAAATATGTGCTAATAACTAAACCCAGAGCGACAAAGGCTTTATTGCAGGAAATAAAACACAACAGTATTACAAATATGTTATGAATTAATTTCCATTATTGTATAGGTGTCAAGAAAGTGCCTTTTTTAATTTGGAACTAAATGAGCTACACAAATTGGCATACCTGGGAACTCTCCGGGTATGACCCGGAGATTGCCGGGTGAACGCTGCTCCTCCGGTTCTCTGGGTCAAGACCCAAATCCTCTGGCCGTGTCCCACAAGGGAAGGCTCCGGGTAGCCAAGTTCCAAGGTATGCAAATTGGTGTTTATGGTGCATAAAGATGGAACATTTTAACAAGTCATATAATACCTGATACATCCACTCAGGGGCACCATCAGGAATCTTTGGGCCCAGTACAGGCTTAATACCTGGGCCCACATGCACCTCCCATCAGCCTGGCCCATGTCCATCCTATTTTCCTATGGCTCACGCTGTTTGCTCTATCCTTAACTCTGTCTCAAGATCCTCCCATAGCACACCTTATGAGAACATAGGTGAGCCTAGGGTTAGTGGCACCTGGGTGCAGTATTTCTTCAGGCCCCCAATAACTCACACACATATATACATACTAACACGCAAACTTGCTCCAACACCCACTCATTCTAACACCATACACTTACATTCATACATACACATTCTTTTTCCCGCTACTCTTCTTCCTCTCCTAGGCACCACTAACCCTAGGCTCACCTCTGACACCCCAACACTATACACTGACACACAAACTAATGATAACACAATACACTGAAACCAACCACACACACATATGCTAATACTGACTACAAACATGCATATACTCATGCTAACATTATACACTAATATAACACTTACATGCTCTAACATCTATACAGTAACAGACACACTCATGAAAACATTCTATGCTCACAAACACTAACATCTTACAGTAGCACACACTAACAGCCTATACTCATCCAGACATGTTAACCTCATACACCAATATACACAGAGACTAACACTGTGTGATAATGCCATACAGTAACACACACACAACACCATATGCTAACAGCACACTCTCATATACATGCACACACTATCCAATATAATATAGCTTGCTAGTGTGTGTGTATATATATGTATATATATATATATATGTGTGTGTGTGTGTACATATATACATACATACGACTCTTACAAAAAGTACATTATACACACTCTACTCCCCCTAGCCCTCTTACCTTGCCAAGTCCTGTCTCCCATGCCGCTGCCTCTCTACTCAGTAATGTAACAAATGCCTGGACTCCTCTGCAAGACGTATGTTTGGGCCCCTGAGCTCCCCACAGTAACACACAGTAATGTACCCCACACACTAACATTCTTATACACAGTAAAATACTTACACACAAACATACATACATACTTACACATACTATAACATTCTAACATAGTTTCACACACACTAACATACTGACACACTGTGACATACTTACACATAGCAACACACACATTAACTAACATATTTACACACATGCTAAAATACTTACACAGTAACATCCTGACATACTTAAACACACATACAGTAACATACCTACACACCAGTATCATTCTAACACACCTACAGTAACAAACTTACACACATATACTAACATACATACAGTAACATACTTACACAAAATAACACTCTTGCACATACATACTTACACATACAGTAACATACTCACAGGCAATCAAGTGTACTTACTTACACTTACACATACACTCAGTATCCTAGGCAGGGGTCGGAGATGGTGTTGGAGGCGTGGGGGCCTTCTTTACACCAGTGTCTGTACTACCGCAGGGTCCCGTAGTTCATGTTACGCGACCCTGTACTGCGCAGTTCAGTTACTGGAACCTGGGTGCCATGCACCCGCCTCAGTGCAGCCCCAGGGCCAAGCATGGGGGGGGCTTGTACACAAGCACTGGGTGTATCCCCCTGATGGCGGCCAGGCGGTCACTACATATCTCCAATATTTCAAATTGACAAATGAGTCAAGTTTGTTAAAGGGGCTGGGGCTTGTAATCCAGAAGTAGTCATTCATAATTGTGTAAAACCTTTAAAAAAATAACATAGTATATTTACACAATTCACATTATTGTGACTTTTCGGGCTGTAAAATGTTAAGCTGAATGAGGAAGGAAGGGTTGAAAAGATTATTTAATGGAGAGGTTTAAAAAAAATGAAAATAAGTTGAATTGAAGAATTGAAGTAGTTATAATAATAGAAAGATTTGAAAAAGTAGATGGCACTGATGTCACAAGAGGGAGATGAGATTAGCTAATGAATGTATCTAGTAATGTACTGGTTAGTATAAATCAAGCCACAATAGTGCCGTATATCATGGTTGATCCAGGGGACTGTAAAAGTGAGGAAAGTTTCCTTTAATATGATAATACAATTGAGATTTATTTTTCTAGTTCATTAAATTCTTAGTATCCTCCTTCCATGACTATAAGATGCCCTATTTCCTTTTTCCACAATTACAAATCCTTTTTTTTTCTGTACTCGCTTTCTGTATTAATTTGCTCTACTGCTCAGAGCTTTCCAGCTGAGGATACATGTCGAGCCATCACCTATTTAATGATGACACACAGCTCTTTTTAATAGCTACTTGTATTTTCTATAAGATACCTTTGAATTATTGCTGTGCCTGTTTGCCTCCTAGCTTACCGTGATGATTAGTATTTTTCTGTTTAGCCTGAACATTAACTCTGTATATGTAGTTTTTCTTTTCTGTATTCTTCATGCACGCTTATTTTAGCCCTGTCTCTTAACAATGAAAAGCTCTGCTCATTTTTATGACTAAAATAAATAACACAATGTAAGCAGGTCAAAAAATCAGGAATCATTGCTTCAGATGTAATAAGTGAGCTAGATGAGAAATGTTTTTTTTTTTTTTATAAAATAAAGTGTAAAAACCTTAAATATCAATTGAAACATAAAACTATTTTAATTGGCTTGCAATTATTTGTTGTCTCTGTAAACAGGTCTTAGTCTTTAGGGAATAATATATATATTATATATATTATATTATACAGGGCCGGCCGAAGACTTAACGCCGCCTGGGGCGAAGTTTTAAAATTGCCGCCCCCCCGCCGGGGGGGGCATTTTTAAACTTCGCCAACGCCCCCCGGTACTTCCTTTAAAGAGTCCTGCGGCAAGTCTCCCTGCTCTGCCACGGTGCCGGCTTGCAATGCTGAGCGCCGGAAATTGACGCCACTTGACGCTCAGCGGGTGAGCGAAAACCACTCGGCGCCCCTCTCTCTCTCTTCCGCTTCAAAAAAAAAAAGCTTGGGGCGGCAAAGTGCCACCCCTTCTAAAGTGCCGCCTAGGGCCGGCCCTGTATATATATATAATATATATATAATATAATATATAATTATATATATGATACATTAAAACCTATACATATAATCCATGTAATATACATGTAAATACACACACACATATATATATATATATATATACTTACACACATTTATAATAGATTATGAGACGATCACAGTCTATTTTCTAGCAAATGATTACCAATGCAGTTCAAATTCCATACTGAGCTTTACAAAACCTCCTAAGCAATTACTTCAGCTCAGAACCAAGTTACTTTAAGGATAAACCATTTTTCATAAATAAAATATCATCACATTTAAAATGCATTCAATTAAATGAAACCATTTAATTTTAATAAATGCTGTCTTTCTTCATCAAAACCATACTAAAATTAGGTTGTTACCAGAAATCTTAAAAAAGAAGAGAAATGTATTCACATAATCTAATTCTATACTCTGGTTTAATGCATATGGTCATATATATAGATATAAATATATCTTAGAAATATATCAGAATTAGCAGCATACACAATACTATACAAGTTCATATTTTCTGAAGACCTATCTTTAACAAATTTAAGCATTTACACTGTGCTAAAGTAACAATCTCGACTTGTTTAAATATTATTATTCTTACAAGTAGCTCGCAGTTATTCTTGAAGGCAAGTCTCGGGGTTTCCTTAGCATAGTGCTGCTGGGGGAAATTTTCACCATGTCCATCTTCAATCTCTAGCCTGAAGGGGAGATTTATAATGGCCTATTTAGGGACTTGAAAGAAAATGCTAAATTCATTAACAAAGCTTTAGAAAACAAAGGAAGAAAAAAAAAACAACAAAACAAATGTCAAACATAAAACAAAAGATAAATAAAGGAACATTACACTCTGTATATGTATATTGCCATATGTGCACAACAACCTACCATACTGTAAAAATAAATATTGAACATAAACCTGTTCTGTACATTCTTCTACAATGGGCAAATCTGGTCTCTTTCAAGTGCTCCCTTACAGGGGCGGGCAATAGTTTAAGAACAGGGGGACATTGGCGTTTTTTAGTAAATCAAGGGTAATTGCTGAATTGATGACATTTAGGTAATAATAAAAGTTGTGTATAATGCACGTGTAGCTCAGTTGCGCATGGTTAAATGTTTAAATGGACAGCATCTGGTACCCAAGAGAAGTATAACACTTTGCCATTGATTATAAATTTAAGGATTTCTTTTGGAAACACGTGAATATATTATTATACCGTATTATATTGTATTATACTGAAAACCCGTTGTGTCTTAAGGTGTGGAGTTTGATCCTCATTGTGTTACTAACTTAAATGCCATTGCTGTGTAATCTGCTGCTCAGTTCCTGGCTCTCAGAAGCTTAAGCTGCTGTAAGAAAGAAACCATTACGTGTAACGGCTGCGCGGTGTTTCCGAATGCATTTGCCATCGCTTGCTAAGTTATTTAACAAATGTGGCTTTTTACTTGTTTGTAGCAACCATTGGAAAACACCGCCAGGAGAAGATGATGATGATGCAGGCCGGGGCTCACGAGAGGTCCAAAACTATCAATAATCTAAGCACTTCATTCCAAATGTTACAAAATAATGCATTGTTCAGTGTATGTTATTTTGATCTAAAATGTTAATTGCAGAAATAGTATTTCCTACATACATTACTGTGTGGTTCACGTGAGTAGAGGAAGGTGAGAGTGGGACTGTCAGCGACGCACTCATTAAAACGTTAATTTCTGTGACATTTGCTCTCTGCTTCGCTCTAAATTCATCTCTTTCAGCCGTTCAGTCTGTCTAGTTTGGGCTTTTTTTTTTTTCCCTGTGCCTCCTAAAATTCACAGTTGAGCTGTTTCCAGCCCATATGGCTTGCATATAATTATGTATATTTCATTTTACACTGCATTAAAATGATAGTTCTCTGGCGTGAAGCCAACTCGTTTAAAAAATAAAAGCGCCTGTGGAGTAGATGGAGAAAAAAAAAATGAAAGGCATGGTACAAACAGGAGCCATTCTGCGAGCAGCGGGTATTCATGTGTGCGTTCCCAAAATAAAAAAGCGCCAAACCGTAGCTGATTAGCACAGGTAAAAGTTGAGAGGTAAATACTTTCATCTATAAATCACAAGAGGCACAAAATCTGCTGTTTCCCATAAAGCATGTAAACCTCAAGGCGCTGTCACCAAGTTAGCCCAAAGTATACTTCTGGTAAGCTGGCACGCCATCAGTGAGCTTATGCAAATAAGAGCATTAGACTCCAGTGCCAGGTTTCATCGTGCATCGATCCTCTGCATCGCATCAGGAACACGGCGTACCGAGTTTGTAGCAATGCAGGGATTTGCTGCATAACGAATTGCAGCCCAAAGGCTCTGTTTACATAAAATATATATATATGTGCACACATACATTGGGACAAACTCGTTTTACTGATGAGATGACCATTAAAATCTCGGGTCTCAACGCAAGGACCTCCAGGGCAATAAGGACTAAGGAACCGCAATGTTTGCGGCAAATCGTGACCCATTAAAGTATAAAAAGACCCCACAACAAAAGAAAAAAAATACATTCGTAGCTCCCCGTTGGAATGTGAAAATGTTACAATGCTTTTGGAAGGGCTGTCTGACCCTTTCCGGTCATTCCTGATGCTCATGCCAACAAAAAACATTATATGAAGGGCATGAACATGTGTAGTAAATGGCCTCATGGTCATATTGGGGATCTCATGTAACATTCATGACCTTTAGCCAAGGTTAGCAGCAAGTTGTCCTCTTATACTAATGTTGCTTTAGAGCATAGATTACAAGCTCAATAACACACAAACTTGTTCAATGTAGTCTAGTTTTTGTGCTTAATTTTAATTAGTGCTGCTTTGAAATGTTACGTTTATTTTCGCATGGCCATTTTTTGTAATTACATTTTGCATGTGGCTATTTAGTGTATGCCCCCTCGAAGTTTCAATACACCACAGCTCTCACAAAAATTACACACATAACCTTTCCACATTCTGCTGAAAGCTAGGAATACCAGGGATAATCTTAAAGAATCTTAAGGAATCTGAAAGCTTCCTCCCTACCTATAGGCACCCGTTTTGTACATGCAGCCTCCTCCAATACTCAATAACTCTGAAAGGCTATCACATTTCATCAACCTGTGGTCTGATACGGTCATGTAAACAATGGCTTACATTTTCCCTCATTGTTCTATCCACATTGGAAATCCTAGAATCAATAAATAAGTTGCTTTCAAGTTTGTAGATGGCCCCTTACTGCCTCACAATTACCAGCATACAACACAATTATGTCTCTCTATGATTAAACATGTTTTTTCAACGCCGCTAATGCCTTGGATAATCAAAACTGGAAAGGCAGAATGTCTTCTACTGTCCTGGAAAAGAAAAAGAGTGTGGAGGGGATCCTATAGTGGATGACCTTAGATGGACCTATTGGATAGGGGTACCTAAGGGTTGCCTCTTGTGGCTGCTCTGGACTCAATCCTTCTAATCAAAATGGTTCTTCAACCTGGGGAAAAGGTGAGACCACTTAACTTTTCAGTATGTTCTTTTATCTTGCTTCCCTTTTTCTTCCTTCTGGCCCTTTTGGTATTTCTCCTTACTACCCCCTCTACATTTGACTCCTTATAAACACGTTTGTTATTATTCACCAATTCTATCTTTGTTCCCTTGACCCCCACGGTCAAAGAGATGTTCTCGCTTCTGAACATGCTGAACATTTTGCATTAATATGGTCTACTTGTTTGAGCTGATTTTATTCTGTCTTGAAAATGTATATAATTATGAAATAGGAAACTTAAGCAGGACACAAAAAGTTGATGTGTAAACATGTATTTTAAATAGTTCAGCAGTACTATACAAACATTAAATAATACAGTTCCCTTTATGTGTTCATTGAGTTAGTTATGCTATGGCCTTTCCTGCATGTCCCTTATTCTGTTTCCAGGTCCCTGTACAATTAGACTTACTACTGAGTTTACTAAGACGTAAAACCAAGAAAAACATGAATTGTGGCCACTCAGATTGTAGATAATACATTGTATTGAGAATATATCCCAAAGATGACCCAGCTGATTCCCAGTTAGTGACTGTTCTAAAAGCACAATGAATACGATCATCATATACAGTGTCCTCTTTCATGTTTCAGAATACTGCTACAAACTTAAATGTGAGTGAAAGCCATACCTACTCTGGGTCTCAATTTACTTATTATTATTTTAAGAATCTGAGAATATTTGAGATTTATATAAGACTAGTGCTTTGGAAATGTTCCAGAACAAGCGGTGTACTCTAGTAGATGCTGTGTTTCATTTTTTTGCTGGACCAGGAACCTGTTACAAGAACCACTTCAACGTGTTCACAAAAGGATTTATCTTAAGAAAACTGTAGGACCCCCAACGTTCTCCCTTTTAAATGACCATTGAGAGCTCGGTATTTAAAATACCGTACTTTACTGCACCCTTTACAGCCCTAGAAGAATGCTTTATATACTGTATATACATTATTCCACTACATTATTGATATGTTTGTTTCTGAATAGCGTTGTGAAACCTATGGGACTCGATGTTCTTGTTGTTCATGTGCTTGCCGTATCCTAAGTAAAATACATATTGTTATATAAATAAGTCTTGTGTATACATCTATCTTTTTCTCTTAATTCCACAAGCTGCAAGGATATGTTTATGCTTTTGAATGTTTTATGGCAAAATGTAAACCCATATTTACAAGTTTCCTTTCTTAATGTTTAATAGACACTATAAGGCTCATAGTGGATCAATGCTTGGGCAAATAACTCAACATGGAGCGCAATCACATGAATGAGGATGGCCCCAATAGACTTAAAAGAGGAGATGGCCGGTGTGGCCAAATGCCACCATTTTACAGTGTGGTTAGGAGGTAGGGATATATTATTTGACTTTGTGACTTGTTGATAGCTACTGAAGAACATACATTTGATATTTCGAATATTTAGATATTTGGACAAATGTATTTTATTCTACATATTATTGTGTCATTTAAGGCCATAGAACACTGCGATGCACTCAATACCCACCAAACCTTTTGTGTTCCATGTAAAAGGGGGCATCAAGGGAGGAAAAAGGGGAACATGGATCATGGGAGGAAAGAGGAAAAGAAATATTTGGGTCCCTCCTAAATACAGATGCCTGGGATATATGATTATGGGACTCTCACACCAAATGAACTTTGCATCTACAATGGTGTGTACCTCATACTTAGAAGGATTAAGAACAAATTTGGGGTATCTAGTAGTATGTCTAGTAGACAGACTATGCAAAGATATTGAGGCAACTATTATAGTATTTGATGTCTTGCCATGCTGCCAGTCTGGAACTGCTGTTGCCTATGCTCTCTGAATAATATATTAATGTGCCCTTGGCATTTCTGGCAATGTAGCCCCACAATGAAACACAGAATGATCACAGTATGTGGTGGAAGGCTTGCCTTCGCTTGGATGCCTGTACACCCACTGTGTTATCACTGGGCACAGCTGTACACTGAAGACATTTGCTGGAATAAATCGACTTAATGGCGGTACATAAAGGAAAGTTCATTTAAAACTCATACCATTAGGTGATGTGCATGCAGGTTAGAGATTTCATGGCTCTGTGTAATATCTCTCTAATATCTTATAATTATGGCCTATAATTGCAAGGGGGTCTATATTTGGCCCAATACACTTTTACATGGAATGGGAAGTTGGGAGACAACACAGAAGAAAATAGTCATTTCAGGGCAGTGTTTACTGGTGAACTCTGTTTACTTAAGACAATGGTAATTATATGGGAAATGCTACCCCATAAAGCCAGAATAGGTCCTTTGTCATAATTCCCAAGGTTTATGTGTCTCAGCAGGTTCCCGTGATTCTCAGAGATATTTTCTCATATATTGCACAATTCCAACACATGCTCATGCGCCATCACATATTATTTTGATCAGTTGAGGAGCTAACATGACCTTGTAAGACTGATTCTGTGTAGCACGTGTACATAAGAGCCAGGTTTTCATACCAAAAAAAAAAAAAAGTAAAACACACATCTGTGTAGCCAATGGATTTTGCAGCAATTCCAAAAGAACTATGGCAGATTATCCATTTACGCTTGCCTCCAGCATGCAATGTATTTTGTTATGAGACCAGATTGTTGCTCTTACTGGAGCATCTGTGACTGCCTGTGTTGCCAGGTGTGTGCCTTCATTTTGATGCAAGTCCAAGCCCCGTTAAGCCTAGCGGGTGATGCCTTCCATGTTGGTTTAGCACTGCAACAAAGAACCCAGAATTCTCCATTCTGCTATTAATTGCGGGTCTCTGCAGATATTCATGATTTATATGGCGCCAGTAAACACAATCAGGTGTTTCACCATAGCGTGGAAATGACTTTGGCAACGAATGCCATTTCCAATTAGGTAGTGTGAAAAATAACCATTAACGATAAATGTGGCAACCTGCACAAAAGGAAGTAAAGAATGTTCTTAATTTTATTGGATTATGTGCCTTGGTTTATAGGGGGGTAACAATACATGGCTTTAAAAAAAAGACACAAACTATCCAAGCCAGAGCTGTGCAGCTAAAGCTTCTAAAACAAACAAAAGGAAAAACAATGTAATTATATTGAAGAAGTAGTGAATATCTACAGGTGTTTGGCATGCAACGGACTGGAGAGGAGAAAAGACAGAGGCTGCTGGGAAGGCAATGAGGAAGATTGCCTTTTACTTGCATATGATGTAGAAACAACACAATGTTTGTATTTTTAAAAAATGGAGCCAAATTTGATATCTTTCAACTAAAAAAGAGACTGCTGAGGCCCCCAAAGCTTATATAACTTTACATAATTTTCTGTACAGATGTGAAGCGTCACAGAAGTGGATCCTGAACACAGACAGATGTAATAATCACTATAGAAGAAACAACAAACCGTGTCAATATATTAAGTAGCATTATTAATCTGGTTTAAATATTAAGGGCTGAAGTCTGTGACAAAATGCTGGTCAATCTAGCATAGAAGTTAAGGTGGCTGTTCCCATGGTATAAACAAAAGTAAGATATTAAATTAGTATATATATATATATATATATATATATATATATAATAAGTACAAATGGACCAGATATTAGTATATATATATATATATATATATATTAATATTTAAGTAACAATAGATAATTATATATATATATATACATACATACAGTATATATATATAGTATATGTGTCTGTAAAATGTTATGTGCAGGACATTTTCAGATCTGTTTCATAATCTGAATTTAAAAGTTACACAAAATGTAAAAAGGCTCCAGATTGCATCCATAATCATATGATTATGAAAACATTTAAGATCTTCCTTCAGCAAACTGAAAAAAAGAGATAAAACCGAAAACATC
>VKOC01001479.1:0-11823 GCA_009364415.1 Spea multiplicata | reverse complement strand
CACCGGATGCCCCCCTTTTAAGGCGGCTTCTTAAAAATGAATACCGTACGGCTGCAATGTATAAGTATTATCCACCTATAGCGTGTTTGGTACAATTTGTAAAAATCTCCAGGAAAAGGGAAATTCTGTTTAATAATGAATTTCCTTTACTTCTCCTGTACCATTGACCCGCTCTTGTATCAGGAAAGCTATGCATTATTCTTTTAACCCCTCGTGGCCTTGGCCTCTTAACGTACGATGGGACATAATTTGTCACTTACCAGATATCAGACTTTGAATTGTACCCGCTGCTTGAGAAGGTTTCGGGGCTCATATAATGCGGAGTCCCGGTGAATGAGGTCGCCATGTCGGACGGTAGTGCCAGGATGCGGGAGACGCCAAAATCCCCTGTGAGACCAGTAACAGCCAGTAAGACCCCCATCCTAGTACATGGGAGAGCAGAGCCAGGACATCTCTCGCTAGGAAATGTTTTGCCGGGATGTTAAATAATTGAGGGCTCGCTTTGCATGACGTCATACTTTTGACTTGCGTCATACTTCTGAAACTTCAACAAAGCCAGTGTACCAAGTCATTAAATACCAAAAGGACAGCGTTGGGAGTAACTTACAACTATTGAAAAATAAATGATACCCTTCGCTCCCACAACTACCCGGCGGTGCCAGCGATGGTACAAAAGAAATGGGAACAGGTTTGGACCTCACAGGCATTGCAGCGCTACTGACCTGCTGGATCGCTGCCAGCGTAATATGATGTCATTAAACATATTCATGACGTATGCCTCCATTTAGAACACTTGTGATAAGGTTTTACCGTCCCTGGGTGCCGGCATCCAAATTTCCCGGATGAAATGCACGCGGTGCTTCCTGACGGCAGCCGATTCTTACCTGTGCTCCTGCAATCATTTCTCCAATATGAATAACATTAGAAATAATGGAAAGGCCGCTTACCGATCTTCACCGTGCCGTCCTTCAGAAAAACATTTTTGGTCTTCAAATCTCTGTGCAAGATCAGCCTGAAAAGTAGGAGAAAAGAAAGCGATCGCTGAGACGAGGAGCACTGATAGCTATGAAGATTTCTTAATCTTTTTATCCACTTTAAGTAAGTAAATAAGTAAGAAGTGTGTTTACTGAGAGGGTGATAGGTAAGCGGAGCAGTCTCACAGTAGAGGTGGTAGAGGTTAACACATTAAGGTAACTTAAACATGCATGGGATAGACATACGGCTCCTGAATCTAAGACGAGACCAGCGACTGATTAAGGTCTGTCACACCTTTCGTGGAGATAGTTGACCCCAAGAAGAAGCTGGATAAACCATTCCACGACATGCGCCTCGGGGAAAGGTCTGCTCGAATTCCTCTGCTCCTTAATAAGACACTGAAGATCTCCACCCTGTTATAAAGAGCAAGACGTTGAGCGCGGACCGACTGCAATACAGGAGGGAATTTTTCCGCCCCGTTATAACTCAGAAGCAATAAAGCACTCGGCAGCGTTTCCTCGTTTCACCGCAGGCAGCCCGCTGCTCGGCACTGGAAACGCAGCAGAACATTAAAGTAAAATGACAGGACCCCCTAATAGACGATGTACTCAGCTTTTTTTAATGGGGAAAAAAAGACCCTTCTGCTGAATTTTATTTATGAGATATTATATGTGGTGGTATCGGGAGTGATGAAAAGGTCTCCAGGCGTTAATAACTAAGCCGCTCGTCAGAAAGTTCTAACGAAATAAAAAAAAAAGGCCTTGTGGTCTTTCACTTTGCCATAATTGATGACGGTTTACCAAGACGTTCGTCGGTATCTGCAGGCTGATGGAGGTCATGGTCTACGACTACAGGGCCCGGGGCTTAGATGTAATGTCAGGAAGTTTCCATTTACTGAGAGGGTGGTAGATAAGAGGAACAGTCTCCCAGCAGATACGGCACAGGGTAATATAGTGAGGGAATTTAAGAATACGTGGGATAGGCATACGGCTCCTGAATCTAACGCGAGACCAACGAATGATATATTTGTTCCGACGTTCTGTGGGATTTTATCATAACGTTATCAGTGATGACCATCCTTGGTCAAGATGAAACGTTGGGTGTCTTACCTCGCAGTATTCTGTGATTATACAAAAGTCATCCTTCTCCAAGAAGCTGCCAAGGAACCGGACGATGAACGGGTGTCTCAGGCTCCCCAGGAGCTTTGCCTCTCTGGCCGAAGGAAGGGTGGAATCTGGTCTCATACCCCCACACGAAATTCTCTTCAGAACTTTGCTGGAACACAAGTGGAAGATGCTTTGGGTTAGTGGTGCGCAGGTCACAGGAGATAGGGAGGGCGGCAGTCTGAAGAAGACATCTCTCCAAGCATGGTACACCAGGACATGGGGGGTCTCACCCGGTGCTGCCGACCTTGCCCTAAATGCAGCTAAACGGGTGACTGATTCATGCGGACGGAGCCACCTTAATACGTTCCCACAAGTAATGAATTATGAAACAGATGTTGGAACGTGGACTACGTTCACAATTCTGTAAGACCCACCTGCACCGAACATGACGGCGCCATATACATCAATCGATATGTAATACAATGTATCACAATGTCATATACGGCCAGATTGAGATGTGGTTTACCACCAAGAGGGTGGTAAATACATGTAACAGCCTCCCATCAGGAGAGGTAGAGGGAGAATTTTAACACACATGGGCTATCTAAGACAAAATCAAGGACTGATGAAGGTTTGAGTCCCCATTGGGCGACTGGATGGGTTCAATTGGTCTTATCTGCTGTCAGATTCTATGTTTCTAAGCACCGCTCACAAAAAAGAGGGGGTTTCAGCCAATTTCTGGTAACCTGCACAGAGGGTTAATACATTACCGGCAATATTGCATTCCCCGGGAAGGGACGTCCTGTTAATTATCCCGTGTTCCGCGCTAAAGGTAATTAAAGAAGCTTCATTCTCCGGGAGAAAGTTACAGGGTGTGGAGGTAATTGATTCTGACAAGTCCCCATAAATGACAAAATTAAATACTTTGCATCATTACGCCTGCTGTTACCCAGAAGCCTGGACTGTGGGTGTATAAAGTTCTACAGAGTACGACCTACCCATGAGCAGAATGGAAAGTTTTTTTTGGTTGGTGAAGTTTTTGACCCATCTGCACGAAGAGTTAATGTGGGTAAGTGGTTAATCCATCATTGCCAGCCTGACTGGTAGGCGGATTTCCTCTGTCCGTAGCGCTCAGTCATGTCAGGTTTGTCTGAGATAGACGGGCAATTCCGGTTTAATGCCCCCCCCTTTCAGTTGCTGCCTCTTCCTATACAATGACTGTCCTTTTTTGTGGGTTACGATGTGAATCACAGATTTTGGGGCTTTTATTAAAAAAAAAATGCATAGGAAAACATTCTATAGAGTCTGGGATCTGTATTAATCCAGCCCCAGATTTTCTGGACCGAAATTAATCTGTCCTTTGTACCCCAAAACCCTTTATGGTATTCCCATGTTCTATATAATATAATGTACTCTATATTTATGTACAGTATACGAAATATGTGCTTATAAACATCATTGTATAAATAAGACTTTATTATTTTATTATTATTATTTGTTATTCATATTTTACTCAGATCCTTTGTAGTGAGTTAAACTTTATCATATATGGTTTTATTCTTTCCTGTGAATGTTTAATCCATAAATACAACAGACAAGCGTTCTAGAGGCTTTTTCTGTTTCCACGGCAACAACCTATCGGACGCCTGCTTTTGTGTCGCGTAACAATCGAGCGTTCCGTGAAAAATTATGAATGAAGCAACGTTTTCCGTGATGAACGACTTCTTTCTTTAAAGGCTTTGGGCATTTTAAGCTATTTGAGGTATTTAACAGGTGCCGCTAAAGCATTGACTGTGCATGCGCTACCCCCGGCCTTCCAAACAAGACTGTCATCCGGAACACAACAAATAGAAAGGGGCTTTTCATTCATCATCCTTTCAGTATCATTATTCCATGTTCTAGTGCGGGATATGACAATGACGAAAATGATATTTCATTTGCAGCTATATATATATCATATAATCACATATAATAAATAAATATATATAATTTAATTGTCACCAGGGAGCACTTGGGCTCTGACAGTTCTTTTCCATGTCTCGGCATTCATATTTCCACCCCGGAACACCGCATATCCCTAATATAATTGTAATTGTTATTTACATTGAGAGAGAACTTTTTGGGAACGCGCTTAACATTTTCTTTAGTTGTTTGGTGGCTTTAAAGATCTGCGTATCTCGGAAAGCTTTCAGGTGCGAGTCTGCCGGGGCGGCCGTGGTGTATTTTTAAATCCTTGTCCTTGTCCAGACAAAGAGCTCAAAGAAAGAAGCGTATCCGGAGAACCCACTGTGCCTTTTACTGTGACGACCGCGCCGGGGATGAAGCTAAACAAGTTCTGTGCCACCCACAGCTTCAGCGGCATCAATCACCTGGTCCTGAAACAAAGGAGTGCAAATCAAAAAGCCAACCCGAAAGTGCCAGTAGGGGAGGAAAAAGCTCACAGAGACGAGATAGACGCTGTGTGGATCTACTGTACTGGAAGGCCAGGTTCACTAATGAGTTTACGAAGCTCGGAGCTTGACATCACAATGTCAAGAGGCTCTCAGGTCTACCTTGTTTAAGCAAGACAGAAAATCCATGTCGTCTGCCATGGGCTGAAAGAGCCAACAGAAACGCTTGCGTTCCTCCAAGGCGAGGTGGAATTACGGAGTAATTAATCCTAATGGGGCACCCGAGTCACATTATCGACCTCTCCTGTTCATTAAAGGGCCAGGTTTTATTCCAGTCAGTTCTTCCGTCTTGCGACCGAAGTTCCGTGGTTATTTTTGAGGGTTGGGAATGAGTAAATATGTCACAAGTCATAAGTACATAAAGTGTAGAATTAAACGCCTGGCTCACAAAGCATTCAGTAAAATGGGCTGCAGAGTCTTTAAGTCATGGCGTGTAACTTTTTGATCTATACAGATGGATATCTTCATGCCTTCTAAAAAGAAATCAAGATGCGTTCTTAGATACCCTAGGTGGACTTTGGAAACCGTGAAGAATTTCACAACCGTGGTGAAGGCAACATTGATGAGGGTCATTGATGGTAACCACGGGGTGATTTGCCAATTTCTGCTATAAAGCCTTCAAGATGTTTTTATTACTTTTTCAAATTCCGCTGTTAAAATAAATGTTTACAAAGCTCAGAATTTGCATCTAGAACAAACAAGAACTTGTCATTCATATTTTAGGTTCAGAAAACCACAAAGCCTCCCATAAACAGTATGAATGTCATACGTCTTCCATACTGCCCGCTCCCCAACTATATGAGCTTCTCTTAACCTCAGTGATTCGCAAAATCTATCCTCGGTAAGCCAATGGGGACCAATTAAATGTATTGATCCAAGCTCAAGAAGGGTCATGGAAAATGATGACACTTTTCTAATTAAAATCGTGTAACGAAGACAACGCATACTTAATCACCAAGAGGTCGCAGAGCCCTGTGCAGCAGAAAGGACCCGAAAGAGGTGCACTGGAAAGCTTTTCCCAGTATAATTGGTCTTTATCACTTTAATAAGAAGTGGAGAAGACCAACCTGAGAGCCAAGGCATCATCTACAACCCTTGCTTGTTTGTTCGATTTAACGAGACAAATCACCACATGAGGTCACCTGGTCAACCCAAATTGTGGGTTTTTTTTTTCTGCTTTGTGTAGGCATTGCCAAAATGGTGGACAAATAGGTGATGGACAACTCTGCTCCTTAATGGACTTTCGGCTGCTTGGCCTACTCATCAAGTGTTGCATCACTGAGAGAGAGTGATGGATAAACATGGCTGTGAGCTCTCAAGCGTTTGATCTCCAGCCTCTGGAGCAGCGTTTGATCTCAAGTGGGGTTTGGAGTCGCAGAAGTGGTAGAGGTTCATAAAATGGACAAAGACTAAGGACCAAGTAAGACCTGATGCAAGAGACGCAAGACATGTATATAAATTTCATCAGCGGATGAGTTCCTTCTTCTCTCCGGAGAATGTTTTTCTACTACTTGGCCGTTTATTACTCGATAGCAGACAGATAATTAGATAGGGATCATTTACAGACAATCTGGCTGCAGCCAACCTTTGCTCTTGGCATTTGCGATCCCCTGGCGAACAGACCAAAAGGTTGTTAACAGCAAGACATCGTGTTTCTGTTTGATGAGCCTCCGAGAAACCTGTCCCTTTTCAGCCCTAGCCAGCAGTGGAATGTGCCGATCCACACGTGCCATCTCTCCTGGGGATAAAGTGAATGTTTTTATTGCTGTCGGCATCCCCTTGGAGATAATTATTGCTTGGGCCATGTGCAGATGAGAGAAAAAAAGAGCTTGCTTTAAATGGATTAGCACACTTGTTGTGCAATGTCTAGAATGACCTCTTTTTGGGTCTCTTAACAGGACAGGGAATAAATAACGAAGGTTTAGATATTCAAGGTAATGGTGTAAAAAGTAATAAAACCTTTAAAAAAATGAAACATGTATCTAGTTCCAAAACAATGTATCCTGATACAAAAAAATGAAAAACCTACCAAGCACGCAGAAGCGTAACATCATATTTATCAATGTTGAAATCTTGCTGATTGCCCCGATCTGCCCGTTAAAACTAAAATTCCTCTGATCTTCTCTGTTTTATGTTTTTTGTACGTTGTTTCTAACTCTTGCTATTTGTTTTGAGCTTCATTCCAAATTCCATCTCTTAATTCTCATCACCGTCGATGCCGCTCTTCCCCACACTATGTATTGGTTAATGCAGAGTTAATGAGCCCCCCCCCCATTGTTAACTCTGCGTTTCCCAGCATCTCGTCATTATGGTTGCCGTATCTCTGGCCTTTCATTCACTAGATCCCGGCAGTTCTGTATAGATTACCTTCAGCTCGCAGGCTGCTATTCACTAAGCACACAAAGGCGAAATTAGCAGCGGTGCCCGCGTTTCATTCCGTACGGGGGACTGCTCAGGATTTCACTGCTCCGAGGATTAAAGACACATTCGGTCTTTTTGTCTCTGAAGCTTTGCTCGCTCCAATTTTTTTTTTTTACCATGTCCTCTCTTCTGATCTCCCTGGAGCTCAGCGACCGGATTATATAGGGGTGGGCGAATGGCAAGATACAGAGGAGACACTGAGAATATTAACTCCTTAGGTCTCAGAAGGTGGGCTGCTGTTCATTGGCGCCCATACGCAGGTGATCTATCACTCCGGCGGCAAATCGGGTGCTGCAGCATGTGGCCGCGCATAGCCATCAGGCCCACCTACGTCATTAGCCCTAAAGTGCCACATCTGCCTCGTGGTCACCAGTCTAGCCATGCTGCAAAGCGTCAGGGTCTAAATAAAAAAAACACAATAAATTCCAATACATACTAATAATAATTATAGATTAGTACATCGTATATATATAACCATATTAATACATATAATAACGTAATAATATATTATATATTTTTTTA
The DNA here is from genome assembly GCA_009364415.1 of Spea multiplicata. Lineage (NCBI taxonomy): Eukaryota > Metazoa > Chordata > Amphibia > Anura > Pelobatidae > Spea > Spea multiplicata. The sequence continues at coordinate 4,349 of VKOC01001479.1, read as the reverse complement.
TATTAGCGTTATAATATTATTGCAACCGTATTATGCAATAATATACATTAACCGTGGTAACAGCAAACCCGGTCCAGCGGTGACAGCGGCCGTTTCAGAAAGGGTTAAAAGCAGTTTTGCGATGGCATTAGAATACGTGTATACCGGCAGATCACCCTCGCAGGCTGTCGGCAATTTGCATATAAAAGATCGAGCTCCACTTCTATCGGCTGCAAAACCAATTTTACCTCAATTGTCCATCAATCTTCTAGTTCGCTGCTTCATTATAAAAAGTGCACTCAATCTCACTTTGCTTCGGGGATTTGTACATTTCTACAGGGAAAAGGATGTCGGGGTCCACAAAGAAATGTATATATAACGGCAGCGGCATGACGGGGAGACCAACGGAGGAGACACTTGTAGCTGGGAAGCCGTGTATTATAGAAATGGTACAAATTGTGCGTTTTCGTAACACAATGGTGCGCAGAGCGACAATTAATGGAAGGGATCCAGATGTAACGCTATGTAGTTAGGTTAGTTTTTAATTCCAGCCTTTATTCTACGGAGTCACTAAATGATAAGTCCCTCTCCATTACAAAAAATCCACGTATTGGGGATGATGAGGCAGCCCCGGCGCTTTAAGGCCGGCGGCCGCCTGAAGGCATAAGTGTGGCCGACAGCTGGATAGGCAGCCATGACTTGCTGCTGGAGCAGCCGATGGCCAGTGGCCCACTGGCATACCGGGGAACTCTCCAGGTTTCGCCCACAGACTCTGGGAGACTCCAGGTCACGGGAGCGGGGTCCTGGCATGCGCCACTCCCTTGCCCATTTCCCCCTTAAATGAGGTGTCCTACGACATCAGTAGGAGTGCCCACGAAGTCGGCAGATAGTCCTGGCCGCATCCCACATGGGGGCCTCCAGGTAGCCGGAGCCTAAAACTTCCCAGGTATGCCCCCCCGGGGCATTTGCCCAGATAGCTAGCGCAGGTCTGTATTCTCCATGATTTGGATTCCAATGCAATCTTCTCTGTGGGATCAGGGGACATTGACAAAAATGTACATGAATTGGGCTGACTACCCACTTGGCGGATGTTGATGATGGAAAAATACAAGTAGAGTAAAAACTATACCTAAAACATGTTTCCATCATTTATGTTTTGCTTTCTAATTTGTTACCCCGGCCCTGTGCCGAATGGTGCCAAAGGGTGGTTTACTGAACAAGTGCGGCTTCATTTAAGACACCGGTTTGTCCGATGGCGGTCGGAAGTTGGCATATATTTGGCACATCCTATTTTCCAGAAGATCCTTTTGCGTTTGTTCTCATTACAGGAACCAGGCAGGGAAAGGACCCAGAGATCTGCATATTCATGATACTCGTGTATAATATATGAAGCACACACTTTGTCATCCGACTAATGCCTCCGTAAGAAGCTCTCAGATGTTCTGCTGTCCATAATCCCCCCCACTGTGAAGGAATTACTGGAAGAGGAGTCCGTGGGATTTGCACACATTGTGTTTCCTGGCAATAGTCCTACGGGTGGCACCAAAAGACAAGATGGTCTCCAAACCCTCGCTTGTTATGATCTCAAAAAAAACATGGCCAGATTTCCAAGCGAGTAAATTAATTATCCACGTTCGGCGATGCACTGCTTGATTAAGGGACGGAACACTTCCAAAAACAAGGACTATCCAACATTCTGTATATTTCTCAGCTGACGATACTAGAAAAGAGTTTAATCATACTGGGAAGAGAAAATGCCATCTGGGTGGCAGATCCAAAGCTGCTGTTGTCCCATGGCGTGATCAGAAAAAATACTTTCTGGAGAATATTTACTAAAGCTCAAATCGGATTCACTAAAGATGGGCCCCAGGCACTTCAGCCCAAGAATCTTATCATGGGCCCCTTAGAAATAGACCGTAAGACACCAAATCTAGGCCAAACGTAATGGTGGACCACCTTAAAGTTCTCACAGCTCTTTCAAGCTCCAGAAAATCCTGTATTACATGCAGAACTTTTTCACCCAGCTCAATGACCATTCATCGACCTCAGATGGATGAATGTATCTTTCATCCCTACCATGTATTAATGCCACCCTGAGGCATTTTCAACATTCCATTGACTGAGGGTGATGGGAGTGATCCTGTATTCAGATGGTCATCCGTTAATCGCCGCCGTATTAAATCAGAGCTATCATAAAAAGGATGTGTGTTGGACATGCAATTGGCAATCGTTCCATATTCCCAGAGCGATTGCCAATTGCATGCCGAGGACATAAAGTGCTACTTTTGCTGAAACGAAAATGGCCTGGAAGCCGCGTAGAGTCTAAAGACTATTAACAATGTATTGATCTATTAAGAATTAATGAACACTGGGTTGAGAGGCGGATTCATCAAATGCGATGCATGAATTCTTAATAATCTGTTTGTCCGGAAAGTGGCTTGTGTCAACAGGATGGGGGGTAACAATATTTCAGCGTGAATGACACCCTGTGACCACTAGGGGGAGACTGTTTACTGTCTCTGGCAGGTAGATGTGTTCTGTGTGATTAAAATCTGTTAAAAATATACAGTTTTTTTTTTTTACCTTTTTCTCCCTTTTTCTTCCCAAATTCCACCTCTACTTATAATTTAGCCCAAGGCACCGAAAAAATTCGAGTTTGCTTTTAGGGCATCAATCATGCCTCGCTTTGATATCCTTCAGTTGTGGAAGAACAGACAAAATCTGGTGCAAAGTTCGAAAAAAGTTGTTTTTTTTTATCACCATAGCAACAGATTCAATGCGCCAGCAGGAACAACTCACTGGTTTCTATGGTAACATCAGCTACATTTTTTATTTTTTTTGGCGCATGAATATCTTTTTTTTTGTACATAAAGGACAAATTTTTACATATTTTTTAAAATATATTTTTATTTACTAAATTAGCAATTATTATACATATTTTTATTATTTGTTTCATTTTTTTTATTATTATTATTGCCCTCTCACACATGCCACTTTGTCCCTAAACCAGCACACTCTGGGATAAATTCACGCTCTCGATGGCGTCGGGCTATTAAACGCAGCTTTCAAATTGACTTAATCCCAGCAAATTTGAACCTTTTTAGTTATAAGCGACAACTCAATATTAAGAGGATTAAACAAAGCCAGAAGCCAGAGATAAGGGAACGGCCCTGTTATTTACAACGAGCAGTTCTGTTGCAAACTGACATATGAAATTTGGTTATAATAATTATTATGATTTATTTATTAAGCGCTAACATACTCCACGGCGCTGTACAACGCTGCGTTAATAGATCTGTAATAGAAATGTTACGTTCAGCCAATAACCGTAGTGTTTTCCGCCTTTCTTTATCGTTCGTGTTCTTCTGTACTCGGCGAGCATTCGACGAGACGTTAATTAACGAGCCGACGGCACAAAATAACCACCACGTTCAGAAAAGCCCGAGAAAGAGACTGTTGGCTTTATTTTTTTAACGTTTGGTAAATCGATCGCTTTCAATTAGCCGAGACGCCGAAAGAAAGCACAGCAAACGTTACGGCGCGTCGTCAATGATGATTACGGCTGATTTTGACGTGGAAATGTCCCACGGTGTTTATTTCTGTTGGGTTTCCGTCAGAACTTCTAAGAGGCGAACGAATGGGAAGGATTCTGGTTTCATCCGGACTTCAAGCGGGACGGAGATCCCAAGGGTGATCATTTTATCTTCACCGAAACACGCGTAGGAATTCACGGTTCCTTTTAGAAGATTTACCCGTCGTACATCGCTGCGGAATATGATGGCGCTATATAAAACAAAACATAATAGCTCACTCTCCTCTTAATGTATTAAGTATGCATTATGCAGGGCCAGCGTGGTTTGAGTCTTTACATTAGGGATGTAGACCAGATGGGCCGAATGGGTCTTGTCTGCTGTCAAACGCTACGGCCCCGAAGGTCTGAATGAGACCCTTTGGTTGTATGAATGCGCCGGTCCCTGCGCAGCCCTTGGGCGGCCCACGAGCCCCTGCTATTAATAATTGTGCTCCCAACTGTTGCGGCTTGTTCATTTGCACAGTTGAGTAGCCACGGCTCAAGCTATCAATCGGGGACAAGAAACAAATGACTAGCATTTAATCCGGTGTTCCGAGCCGCGATACTCGCGCAGCGAGACAGATTTCTGTTTATCTTATTAAAGCGGACTGTTCGGCTACAGACTCGTATGAGGTCTGTCTCCATCGTAATCTGCCTCTGACAAATACCCAGCCGGTGCCGCCTTCACGGCCAGCATATTGAGTTATTCAATGTGTCACTTGTGCGGCCCGAGATCAAGTGAGAGGGTAGTAGATAAATGGAGCAGCCTCCCAGCAGACGTAGGAGAGGGTAATAAGTA
>VKOC01001477.1:0-40434 GCA_009364415.1 Spea multiplicata | reverse complement strand
TACCCTCTCCCTCCCTACCCCCCTTCTCACAATCTACCCTCTCCCCCTTTCTCACGATCTACCCACCCCCACCCTACCCTCCTTTTGTAGATCACTTACTGTGCAGTCCTGTGGTGGGGGGGCGAGGCCTCTGTCTCGCTGCGCACGGCTTCACTGCTGAGGGCCGGCATATGACGTCATATGCCGGCGCTCAGCGTGAAGCACCGACACCCGAGACAGAGGCCTCACGCTCCCAACACTGCACTCTGGGCAGCGCTGAGGCAGGCAGAGAGTCCTTGATTTCTGTCAGTCAGGGGGCCCAAGAGGTTGCTGCAGCGGTCGTTTTCAGCAACCGCTCAGCACCCCTTGGGCCCCCCTGACTGACAAAACTCCAGGGCCCGGTCGCAGTTGCGACCCCGGTAGTTCCGCCACTGAAGGAGGGGTATTTGGACCTAGAGATGAAGCATCACCCTACCAGCCTAAAGAAACCGCACAAGAAATATTTAATTAAAGAATTAAAAAACTTGTTCCCCATTTTTTCTTACACCGTAACAATAAGGCCATAGTTAAATATATTTTTACTAAATATACAAATTAGAGAAACAAAATAATTTCTTGTGGTCTATATAAGTCTATAGATATAAACTAATAAATAGCACTTTTCTGCAATTTAAAAAGCTTTTTTTTTTATATAAGATGGAATAATAAATATTTTATCAGCCTAGTCTCTGGAAGATATTTCTAGATATGTCCTGAGTTTCTTTGCAATAAGATGGATAACAGATAATAAAACAATTCATCCACAGGGCACAATATCCTTGAGATGATAATCTTAAATTAACCTTATCCAAGTAGCTGCAGGCTAAAATAAATCAGAAAGAAACAACACATCAAATTCTACTGAATCCAAAACACTTGCCTTAAAGGTAAAGACATTCCATCGCTAACAAATATTTAGCTACACAGGATTTGCCCTTTCTACGGTGGAATTTCTCAATTAGATAAAAGTTGAAGAAAGACGCAAGATGTGAGTAGAGCGAAGCGGGCGGTTAGGAAAGTATTTGGAGATAAGAGCAGAGACATAGGGGCAGAGTGTTGTTAAAAGTTCTGTATGTAAGGGTCAGGAGTTTAAACTTTATTCTGAATCGGAATAAAACTAGTCTGGAAGAGGTGTCCAGAATATATTGATAGTAGTAAAGGGCAGTAGGGAATGTAAAGCAAATAAACCTATGTAGATCTGTAATTATATTGCCTCTATGAAGGTATATTCACAAAACAACACAGAAGAAGCTTCCTTAACCCCTTAATGACAATGGGCGGTCCCTAAACCTATTTGGAGATAAGAGCAGAGAAAACAATGCATTTTGAGCCCGTACATGTAAGGGCTTTGTCACTAAGGGGTTAAAGAAGTCTTTTATGTTTTAATGGTAACAATTATTATAATTTAGCATCAACTGAAAAATCCCCAATGCTTACTATGCTAAATTATTTTAAATGATTAAATATTTTTTTGAAAATATGCTCAATTATTCTAGAACTCATGTTTATAATGTTATATTTTGTTATATACGCGCTTATTCAGCAGAGCAGGTAGTATAGTACCTATAATTCTTGCATGTACAGATTTGTTTCATTGAGAATCATCACACAGTAAAAGTATTTAAAGAGAATGGGAATAAATTAAGGGTGGGTGTGGGCAGGGCAGAATACATTTCATTGGTGTCAAATAATCCTGATATTTGAAGTAGTCTAGAACATGCTGATCTTTGTAGACTAAAACACTCCAATAAAAGCATCTGAAAATAAAACAGCTATAAAAGAATGTCTAATAATGCTGCCTAAACTTTAAATTAGGCATCAGGGTGTCTTAACGTATGCATCAAAGCAAATGCACCAATGAACAGATGTATTTCCACAAAGCAACCAGTCAGGAGAGACAAGTTATTTCACAACCTCAGTGTAAGTATAAGGCGGCTCATGGGTGACCAATTAAAGCACATACACTCTCCATGGGGATCAGTACATGAAGCCCAGCTCAAACTCTATTGTATGCCCTATGCCGAATGGTGTGCCCATCGCGCTTCCTCTATCCTGCCTCCGCTCCATGACATGGTAAACAACAGTTTTTGCGAATTTAAACAGCCCGTGTAAGGTCAGCTATGGCCTGGCAATAAAAACATTAAACTCAGCCAAAAATCTCTAGGATAATCAGTCATATGAATTTATAAAAACAGACATCAAATAAGTTACATGCATTACTTGATGCCATGTTTAGAAAGACACTTGAATAATTAAGATATGATTACAAACTAAAGGAAATATGGACTGATATAGAAAAAGGGCCAACATGGTTCTTATCAAAAGTAGCAAGAGTCACATTGGCTGGGTAACTTGGTCTGAGTGGTCCATCACATGCATTACTTTAAAGACAATTTAATCAGGGTTAATGTCAACTCAAATTGATTCCCACCTCATGCAGAGGTCCCATCTAATACATTACTTCTCGTCTATTCACAGTGGGCCAAGATGTATCAACTTGCCATTCTAGTTACCAACCCAACAGTCAACTCAGCTGCTTTGGTGTTGGTCTCAACTTCACAGAACCAAAACATAAGACAATTTTATTGATGTTGAGTTAGGTCATTCAAGTTAACTGACAATTCAGACTTTAGTTAATAGGCCCCCACTTCAAAATGTCTGAATGTCTAAATGGACAAACAGAATAAAAACAAATCTCTGTTAAGAAATGGGAGATTGCCTAATAGTGATCGGTCACCTTTCCCAGAAACTACATATCACAGCTATTAATTCAGAAGTTCTTTAAAAGGAGGCTAGTGACAGAAATTAATATCAATGAGAAAAACATATTGGAACAGCTCATATTCTTGCTAAAGTTGGTGCATTGTAAACCTGTAAACACTATATTTTTGAGTAACATTCCCCACCTACACATCCTCCAAACTTTAGTTTATATCCATTCATTACCAGTAATGAGGATTATTTAAAAAAAAAAAAACCTGTTCCAAAACAAGTAATAGAATGACAATTTATGGCTTTGCGTTATATTAGGAGTCAGTAAATTTCAAAATCTAGCACCCTGCTGGAATGACACATTGCAAAAACCCCAGACCAGTACAAAGAGCAGTAATGTAAACCATATTGAGGGGAACACAAACTATATTGAAGACAGATCTATAAATTGATTTAAACTGATCTCCAGACTTTTCAATTTTCTTTTTGTGAGACTGGTCCATAAATTTAAGCGGTTTATTGGCAGTAATTTAATTGAAAGTTTATGACCTTTTAAGTAGAATAAAAGCTCGTTTTAGAAGCATGATTACACTATAACACATAGATAGGGTGCAAACTCCAGTATAGATAATGAGGATTGTGCAGTCATGAACATGTGATGCTCAAAAAGTATCAGTGTTGTTCATTTTACAACAGACACATTTTCTTTAGAGGCTGTTTTCTGAAGTAGTTACTACTAAACAAGGGGTGTTGAAGAGCTGAATACTAGCTAGTCATCTGCCTATGCAATTTTTTTATTATTGAAGCCCTGAGGCAGGGCAGTAGAAAGGGTGTGTTGAGAGAGGCACTTGCCTCGGGCGCAGCTGCAATGGGGTTCACAGCCACCCGATCAGCAGCTGCAGCCTCCAGGACTAGTTGGGGAGATCACGGATCTCTCTAACCAGCCCAACATTAAGGTTGCCATTCAAATGCATTGGGCACACTGGGCAGTTGCCCAGGGGCCCAGCGTTCTAGAGGCCCCATGGTGAATCACATAAAGGAAGGCTTTTGTAAGGGCAGTGTATGTGTATATGTGTGCTTATAGGCACATGTGCATAAATGCAGTTTGTATGGGCAGGTGTGTGTGTAAGGGCAGTATATGTGTATATGCGTGTTAATGGGCAGGTGTGTATAAAGGCAGTGTGTAAGGGCAGTCATGTGTAAGGGCAGTGTATGTATATATGCGTGTTAATGGGCAGGTGTGTTAAGGGCAGTGTTTAAGGGCAGGCATGTGTAAGGGCAGTGAATGTGTATATGTGTGTTTCTGAGCAGGTGTGTGTAAAGGCAGGGTGTAAGGGCAGTGTATGTGTATATGTGTGTTTATGGGCAGTCGTGTGTAAGGGCAGTATATGCGTATATGCATGTTAATGGGCATGTATGGGTAAAATCAGCGTGTATGTGTATATGTGTGTTTATGGACAGGTGTGTGTAAGGGTAGTGTAAATAAAACAACCTCTGTAAAAAAAAAAGCTGGGGGGCACATTTTTCAATTCTTGCCTCGGGCGCAAAAGGAGCTAGCCAAGGCTCTGCCCTGAGGTTTTGGTAAAAAAGTACCAAAAAGTGTCCATTTATTCTACACTGCTGTGATCATATTTAAGACTTCCAATTGGTGTTTTTGCTACCAGCATGTTATAGTTAATATCCCTGCTTGAAAACAGTTGTCTCAATTAAGCATATCTTCAAATCATGACAAGTCGAGGTTTCCATGAGGACCAGTATCAGAGTCATTGGGGTAACACATGTGATTGTGATACAGAATCTGCATGATGGGTCATTAAAGGGTTAATATTTACTTTCAAGGTTCGTTGTTTAATATGAGTGGTTTTCTCATCACAAAAAATAATACCACTACACTGAAACAGGGAATTATCTGGCTTATTAACTAGATACGATTGTACACTATTTTAGATCCAAGTTACATATGTTCTGCATCATGTGTTGTTTCTATACCTTTTGCATTTAACTGAGGCTTTAGAAACATTAATCTCTTTGTGGACACCTAAGAGATTACTCAATTTTCACTATGTCCCCCTGCTATATATCAATAAATCCCCCTACCCTAATAGCCATACTGTCTCCTATACAAGAAATCACTATGCCCTAACTCATGGTTACCATATGTTTACAATTCACAAGGCTCTTCACCACTGCTATGCTCATAATACATTATCCAATGCTGAAATTTTTTTCAGTACTCTGTTCATTATCCCTTATGTGGATACCTGCTAAGTGGTTGGATCTTACAGCGCCTTTGATTCAGTGAATTTTATTAGTTACTGGATCTCCTAGTACTAGTTTAGCTCATATGTTTCAGGCCCAACTCTCTTCTCAGTAAGTTAGCGCTAGCAAACAGGACTCTTCTCGCCTTCTGTCTGTCTCTGTCAAACATATTGCAGTTATACCTAACCCTCTATTGTACAGCTCTTTGGAATCAAGTTCTGACTTTTAACCAGGACTTAAGTGGTTTTTACGATCTGTTAGATTGTCACTTCTGAATGTATCTTAATGTAAGGGTAACAACACACCCTCTATTGTAGAAAAATCTGATAACAATGTGCATTTGTAAATGTTGTTTCCAGTACTGAGGGTGTCTTCTGAGAAAATTAAGGCTGCGCACAAGGCCCTTCTGAGGTTACACTTCAATAAATGAAGGATCAGCCCAGACATTCTTTTCACCCAAAAATATAGACATATTCCTTGGGATAAATATATTATGCAAACATCTGTAGATTAATAATCACTGGTTTTAATTAAAGATGTTTAAATCATTTTTTACCAAGATGGTGAGGATTTTTTCACACTCCCAGTAGACCTCCTCATGACTTTTGCATCAGTTTTTATTGCCCCCAACGTTCCCAACAAAACATGTATTCTCATCCGACATGTCTTGGGGAGGAGGAGGAGGCCCTGGCTCTTGTTGTGGAACACAACAAGCGCATGTAACGCCACTTATTAAAAATTGTGTAGTAGTAAAGCTCTAATAACTGATATCCAATGCCTAAAGGCATACCCTATCTACATCCTATGGGGTCACATATACATAATGTCTTGCAATCTGCCAGGACAGAAATAATAAATGATAGTATTGCCCTGGTCTGCTTTTGAAGACCTATACTCCTCTCTGCCACCAGGCTTTGAATAGCTATAATTGTTGGCCTGCAAGATTTCTACCCCTGTTGGTTACTGCGTACTTGAAACAGATAAAATGAAAAGTTACTTTCACTTCTTAAAACCAGTCCCCTGGTATAAACAAAAATGTCTAATGCTCATAAGTGCTCTTGGAGCAGCGAGACTGTAACTAAAATGGTCAAGATGTGGGCAAGGAGAACAGCAATAGAAGCATGCAGATTTGTAAACTTTCGACTAAAAGCAGCATGTGAAAAGATTTAAGATGCAGGTAATAAATTGAAGTTTATTTGCTTCGGGGAGAATTGTCAGTAGAGATTGTAGGGTAGTTATGGTTTAGCTCCTTTGCCCTTAATAATGTGTAGTTAAACAGTGTAATTCTCTTTACCCAATGAATTATGCATTATATAGTGTCAGCTCAGCCCTTCACACTGGAAAACTTGCCACTGATGGTCCTTAATTATGAATGGTAGAGTATTGGTGCTGGCCTTATCTATAGATTCATTGGGGGCTCTAGGTTTTGAGGAACTCTAAGTAAAATAATTTAGGGTGGCAGTTTCTAATACAAGTGATGAGTTTAATATACAAATACTTGGGAATGCAAAGGGAAACAGGGTAGGGTTGGCATGGAGGGCTTGACAATATCAGAAGCCAATGTGTGCTTTTTACTTTAACACCAGATTGTCTAAAATAGCAATATTTCTATGGAAAATTTACACCATGTCTCTTTTCTGCTACTTTAATGGGACCCTTATTCTGTGTAACCTCTTTTGGTGAATTTATGTTGGACAGTATGTGTACTGTATCCTAAATATGTTCTGATCTGCTGTGTCAATGGACCACTTGGCTTGGTTTCCCCATAGACCGAATGATGACCCTAAATTAATTAGATCCATCTGAGATCGGGGAGCCCTATGAAGTTGGCTCAGCCACCCACTTGTCTGTTCCACACAGATGTTGCTTCTCCACTGAGATAATTTGTTGCTCAAGTCTAACGTCAAATGGTCCTACAAAGGTTTCGTAGCATTTTTCTATTATATAGACAGGTTGGACATTCTGTATCTATACAACCGACATTCAGCCAGAGATACCATGATGCCCAGTCAGTAAGCTTGTGGTGGAACAGCTATTAAATGTTAAAGCCTATCAATAATTTCAAGGCAGCCAGTATGGATTACCTTTCCAAGTCAATCATTTCTTTAACATATCAAGACAAGGTGACTTAATATTCTGAGAAACTGCTAAAAATGACATGCGAGGATCAGTTATATAGGAGAGTGAAAAGTGGATCAATTTTGCTTTAAGAGCAAAGTTAACAGATCAGCACAATAAACATTTTTAGCCTCTTTTCTGTACTGTAGTGTTTTCCTTTAATGCCTATTCAACAGCTATCGCTATAAGAATCTGGATTTAATAAAGCGCTCAGCATGGCGTCCTTTAATACAAAACTTCCCCAACAGGAAAAATAATGCCGTTACTTTCGCTTGCGCACGTGAATGTGTATGCGAAGGCTCTTAAATGAATTGTTTGATAATCAAAGGATCATTACACACAAGGGTCGGTGTCCCGGGATAACTTTGCTTTCGCAGCGCCTGAGAAACTGCCGATTTTCTTGGCACTGAGCGGACACCACTGCCTCTTGTGGTTAACGCTTGAGTTGCTCTGGATATTAATGTGGCATTGAAAGTTAGTTAAAGAAAAGCAAATATCTCGCTGGCCCCAGTCACCACAGCAACCACATTAACCATCGTTAGGCTTTGGAGATTGTTGGCTTCGATCCTACGTTAAAGGGCAGCATACGCTCGACATAAAACACAGGCATGATTTAAAAAAATATATATAATAAAATTAAATAATAATAAAAATAAATAAAAATAAATATAATAAGTGTTCCTTCCAAGGTGAGCCCAGCGCACTGTTCAGGGTTTCATTATTTCTTCCTTATTCTTTTATATACATCAGTGACAGACACAGGAAAATGTGCATTTTCACCAGGAGACAAAAAGTTTTAAAAATAAAAAAAGAAATGAGTATTGCAGTATCTGTAATACATTTTTATTGGGCTAAAATTCCATTTTAAGGATTTTAATGAGTTTTGGAGATTATTGTTTACCTCCCTTTTGCATTAAAAGCTATGTGGAATATATCCTAAACATTGAAGATGGAAAGTCCAGAGGAACTGGGTGACAGTTCACTGCTGGGGTGGGTGTAATAGAAAGTATTATTAGGACGGGCAACATTTGGCTTTTGCATTTCTTTTTCTAATCGGTGCTTGACTGGAGATAATGGGATTTACAGATGCACAGTTAAAGTGTCAGCGTTGGGAATCCTGAGGATAAATGTGTTGGGACCGGGGTTTCAAAGAATGTCGAAAGTTTTAGTCCAGAAAAGCTGGGGTATGAACGGTCAGAGCTTCCAGCGTGGAGACTATGTGGCTGCACTCACGCTGTTTGGACCTTTTTTTTGCTATTCTTCATATCTAAAAAAAAAAGTACATTCAATATAAGAATTTCTAGAGCCTCAGGCATGCAGCTTGGCTCCAGAGGAACCCAAACTCTGCAATACTCCTCGCCAAATGTTTGTAAGTCATGCAGCACAAGGGCTGGTAGGCTCAATGGACTAGGAGCGCAGACACGCCGTGAGAACAAATATTATTGTACTAATATTACCATTATATATATATAAGATTCTTAACGATGGACCATTAGTTACTCTGTGTTTGAGGATAACAGAAATGCTAGTCTATTGTCTCATATTGTTACAGACATTCTTATTACGTTGTTTCATGGTGCTTTTAAGATAATACAATAAGTTTAGCATTTCCTTCTTGAGTAAACTTTGGAAATATACCCGTGTTGGAAAAGAAAATAATAGGAGGACCTATGGGATTGGGTGGGATATATGTCATCCTTTCTTGAAGCATTTGCCTCCTTAAGCCCCCTCCCTCTTCTCCATCACCATCCCCCTTCTCTCCCTCTCTCCCCCCTCTCTCTCTCTCAGACACACACACACACACACAAAGTTTCAACAACAAGGGCCTGGACCAATAGTAAGAAGGAGACCCGGGAAAGGGGCTGAGCAAAAGGGCGAGGAGATCAGGAGAAAAGCGGAGAGGGAAACAAGCCTGGATGAGGAGCAGCACCGTTTGATTTTGTGTTTGTTTGCTTATTGCTGTGCCTGCATAATGAGCTGTGATGGGAGCTGTGGTGGGAGCTGCGATGGGAGCTGCGATGGGAGCTGTGATGGGAGCACGTTGTGAGAGGACTTTGTGTATTTAAAGCCTGCAAGCACTTCACACGCTGATCCCGGGTTTGTTGACACAGAAGCATCAGTGGAGTTGAAGCAGCTTCTGCAGACCCCAGTTTTTTTTTTCCCCCTCCTCTTTTTCTCCTCCCCTCCCGAAAAAAAAAGTGAAAATACTCCGAATTACTAGAGGAGCTGTGAATGGCCCTGGACTGACACAAGGAAGAGTGCGGGGAGCAGCGGCCGGTGCAGCCACAGGCGATCTGCATGAGAATCCCCATTGACTGAACGCACAGCAGCCCCTGCCCCCCCCCCCCAAACACCTCCACTGATGTCCCTCAACATCTACATGCACCGCAGATCCTGGTGACTTTGTGGACAACTTGTTGGAAAGGAAGGGGTTCTACTGCAGCTGGATGGATTGGAACGTTTGAAGCACCCATGGACTCACATTGGCAACTCAACTCGGAGAAAGGGAGCTGAAAAGAAGACCCAGAAAACTTTTTTTTGTTTGCTGCCTGCTCTGAAACCCACTCTGGTTAGACATGGCCGGGTGGGGGGTGATCTGTCTCCTGCTTCTAGGACCCGTGCTCGGGGTGTCGGTGGGCAGCAGGCTCATCTGTTGGCAAGCAATGATGCAGTGTCAGGGAGAGCACGAGTGCAGATATGCCTACAGCCAGTACATAGAGGCGTGCGCGTCGGTGCTGCCCAGGCAAGGAGAGGCCGTTTCTCTGAGCCGCGGATCGAGCCGGCGCCGCTGCCCGAGCCACTGCATTGCTGCCCTTGTGCAGCTCAATCACACCAGGAGCGGGCCTGCGCTGGAGGACTGCGATTGCGCCATGGACGAGGTATGCTCGGCCACTAAGCGGGCTATCGAGCCATGCATGCCCAGGACTACCAGCAGCAGCAGCAGCACGGACGGGGGAGGTGCAGGAGGTGGCACTGCGGCCGGGGGAGTGGGGGTTGGAGGTGGCGGGAGCAGCGCTGGAGGCGGGGCGGTCATGGGCTGCATGGAAGCCCGGAGACTGTGCCAGGATGACCGGCGCTGCAGCACCTCGCTAAACCGCTACCTGCGCCACTGCGGGCGGCTCTTCAACGGGGTGCGCTGCACCGAGGAGTGCAAGGAGGTCATAGAGGACATGATGCTCATGCCCAAGGCCCTGCTGCTCAACGACTGTGTGTGTGACGGCCACGAGAGGCCCATCTGCGAGTCCATAAAGGAGAACATGGCCAGGCTGTGCTTTGGGGCAGATGGCAGCCTGGGGGGACCCGGGAGCAGTGGGGGTTCAGAGGATGACTATGATGACTATGAGGAGGAGGAACACGGGGGCAACACTGGGGATGGATCTTACGACGAGGACCGCGAAGGCAAGCAGATAGGGCCGGACTACCCTGGCAACGGGGCTCTCACTTCTGTCGCTGGCCCGTGGACGCTCCTGACATCCATTGTACTGATGCTAATTTGTCTATAGTGGCCATAGTTGGGTACGTCGTGTGTGCCGGGCTGTCATGGCTGGTGTAAATGTGCCAACTTTTGGCATCTGGCTGCTATCAGATGCGTGCCCCAGGCTGAGATCGGTGTACGACAGACAGCTCCATCATTGTGGCATCTTTCTGAAGCTGTGCCTTAAATGAGTGACGGGAGAACTAGCTGTAAAACTACAACTCTCATCACTCCAGCCGGCATACAGTAACGCGGGTTTCTGACCAACAGCAGCTGAAGGGCTCCAGGCTCCCAGTCTCTGGGCCATTGAGAGCTTTTGCTGCTCTGTCCTTTGCCTATATTCCTTGTTGCTGCTGCCTGCATCAGCACCCCCCTCTAAATGAGGTTACAAGAGGGTAAGTGAGCTCGGGGGCAATATGTAAGAATAGATTACTATGCAGTACCCTCCATCCTTCAGCGATCACTTCATCCACCAGAAATGCCTTTATGTGCACAAAGTACTTGCACACCTAGGTGAGCTCTTTGCTGCTAATTTGACGGGGGACTGATGATCCATGAGATTCCTGCCAAAATGACTGCCTACCAATCACTGCTCTACCCCATCAGATCCTCTTATCAGTTACATGATCTCTTGAGGAGTCCATTGGGGCAGACAGAAGGTTAGTGTCCCTGGCATTTAGAACCACTGGTGTCCTGGAGTCCTGGAATGTAGACTATAGGACCATCCATCTACTGCATTTACAATGACTGAAGAGTAGGTTCAGCCATAAAACTGGCAGCAAATAGTTATCACGTAATGCAATGACATCATAATACCATTACAGTTTCCTTTAAAAGAATAATGGTGCTGCCTTTGGTGTTTTTATTATATTTTTTGGGGGGGTCATCACATCAGGGGAAGTTAAAGTCAGTCCTCCTGAGAAGTAATGCAACCAGTTCTAGAAAAAGCTCTGCACTGCCACCCTTTTTATTAAAAATGTGTAAATAGCATTCAGATTTTTTTAACAAAAATATTGCTAATAGGTTTATCAATGTGATCCATTAAGACTTATAAATAGGATATTTAATGTTTTTTTTTCCCCCCAGTGGCTTTACATTTGTACATATTTTATAAATTGTATCCTCTGAATAATTTATTTGAAATATAGAAATGAATTCTATGCATTTGCAGTTATTCATTTTGAGGAAGAAAAAAAGGTACAGACAATAATTGACAAGTGTCAAATGTACAGTTTATTTTAAAGATTTCTTGAACCGAGTCTATTTTTGCAGAGAATTTATGGACATTACAGAATTGTATAAATGCTGTTGGGTTTTTTTTTAAGGCAACAGTTTTGTATTTTTATAAATGAAATAACATCATTTGAAAAACATTGACTATTTTGCTGTGCTCTAGTAAATAACTTTCCAAAGATATCTGGCTGGGTATGTTTTATTTTTACATGGCACACTGAGCATATATAATATCATATTATATATATATATATATATATATATATATATATATATATATAATGGAACCAGGGGAAGGATCTTATTCCGTAAAAAAATCCTTAATCAGCCATATCCCAATCCCATGCAAATTGAGTTCCCTTACTGTGTTAACCTCTACCACTTCTACTGGTAAACTGTTCCACTTATCTATTACCTTCTTGGTAAAAAAGACAAATTCCTTACATTTCACCCAAGTCTCTGACCCTCTAGTTTTAGATCATGATGTCTTGTTCTGTCATCCGGGACACTAATGGAAGTGAATTAGCCACATTTGTTTTTAGTAGACAGTAACACTGTAAATATTGACAAGTAAACCACAGATACATTAGTTGCCATTCCGAGACTTGGGCATAAACAATTGAAGAGGTAATGTTTGTTGGAGGGTTGGCTTGTGGTGTGGGCCGCAGGCTGGTCTTCTGCCAAAGCTACTGATCTACACTCAAACACCCTTAGATAAATAGTTACACACTTAAGCTGTGTCGAGTGCTGATACACTTGACCTTGTAAATAGAAATGTTTGCAGTAGGAATAAACTCTGCCATTTGAAAATCGTTCAAACAAGTCAACACAAAGAAAAGTTGGAGAACCCCCCTCTCCTTTGGAGGACTTTAACGAGGACTTTAACTTTCACTGAGCCAAGTTAGACACACAGTCACACACAGAGTTTATTTACTCTCTTCTTTTGCTGTTTGCTTTTCAGTACTTGGTTTACATACAGAAAACACAATGATCAACCACAACCAATGATCAACTGGCAGCAGGTGCTTTATTTACACACTATATATATACATATATATACATATATATGAAATATGTTTTCATGTACATCTGGGCTGATATAATTCATCAAATGAGAGGAGTGGCATTATTAAGATGCTAGTAATTTAAGTATTATTTTATTCATTAATATTACACACCGATAATATAGATATATTTATATATAGATATTTATCGTATATGCAGCACCAGCGGACTCCACAATTGGCTCTTACACATAAACTACATATTTAAACAAACATTAATCCTTTGCCATTTTAAAGCAAAAAATGTTAAATTTTAGCTAACACACCCCCTCAAATCCTACATTTGTTTAAATTTAACTATGGAAATGTACCAACCCCCTACCTCAAAAGTAAAAAGATATTAGCACCCGAATGGAGCCCATGCTGGCAGCTGGACTGATAATTAACTAGTACAATAAACTCAAGAGTCGATTTTACAGGCTTCAGTCAAAGGCATCTGCCTGAAATAGATCAGCAGCAGGGAGGCTGGTGAATGCCTCCACTCCAAAGCGCCTCCTGTCCCAAATGGTTAGAAGCTGTGCATATCTCTGTAGAGGCAGATAACAACCAAAAACACAAACCTTAATCAGTCATGTCTTAGATCCACGATGGCCAAGTGCCTATTCCACAAGTTGTTAAATTCCCTTTACCTCTACCGCCTCTGCTAGGAGGCCGTTCAACTTATCAACCACTCTCTGTAACCTAAACCTTCATTACAATACATCTAAGCCTCCGGCCCTCTAGTTTTATATTATGATCATTTGTTCTAACATTTCTCTTCCTTTGAAATGCATTTCCCTACTGTATTTCCCTACTTAAATCCATTTAAGTATTTAAATGTTCTTATCTCCTCTCCTTCTTCTTTCCTCCAAGCTGTACATATCGGAGTCCCTACTCTTTAGTGATATTTTCATCCCGCAAACCATTAATGATTTTAGCTTCATCTGCAATCTAGAAAATTGTTTCCTTTTTTACTCTTCACTCAAGCCAATTCTGTTTGATTATTTTCATAATAAGTACATTATCATCGGGGATAAAATAAACAAGACAAGTGTAATCCTACTGAATATTTACATCCCTTTATGGATTCTGGATTGTTTATCCTGTGGATCATTCACGATCTTTATTGACTTTGCAAATCCACTTAAGAAAAAAAAGTGGGGTCTGTTGAAGTGAAATGATCTAATGAGTCTTAACATTCTCTCACCCCCCCCCCAACCATATATATATATTTTTAATTCCTCCTTGCAAACTGTGGCTTCTCGGTGACAGTTTATTTGTCTTGGGAGGCACAGCATTGACAAATGTTTAAGGGAGTGCAGGACAATAGTCAAGAACAAGAAGGCAGTTCATTGAACTGACAGTGACCATACAGTAAATAGAGCGAGATTCAGGCTTCACTGGGCAACCATGCGCACAGAAAACGCTTTTGTACACAATCACAATGGGCATAACATAAGACCCTCTGTTTTATGGGACAATATGTTGGCAACCATAACTTACAAAAAGGGCCAAAAAAAGCAAGACAAGCGTGGGTTCCAACGTCAAGAGTGTTTATGATTGATTAAAATGCATCACTATGGTGACCCATTGTACAGCGCTACGGAATTTGATGGCGGTATATAAAACAATAAATAATATAATAAGTGGAAGCAAAAAAAATACCAAAAAGGATATTTCACTCAATTACATGCTACAGATATTATCCGGTATACGTCTATTTAGGCAGGATCATTCCCAAAAAACATAGCATAACACATAATGTATATGCGGATGAAGGGTGCATGCTGTTTTTTTACCCTTTCAGTGCCAAAGCATTGCTCACTCAACTTGCACTTACCAGGGGAATTATTATCTTTTATTTATATAGCACCAACATTTCAGTGCATTTCAGATTCAAACAGTATGGCAAAACTAAAATTGACAGACTAAGGCAAACCCATATATTAGTTAAAGAGGGAACTGCTTGCAAGCTTACAATATAGAGGTTTAGCTTATGTCACTAAGCCAGATCTGGTTTATATGTTCTTTCCCTCAATATGATAGCGAGCGCTCAAAGGGATCCTATATAGAGTACTATTTCAGGTCTGCTACCTCCAGCTGCTTTGGTGGAGATGAACTTAGAAGCAGCAGCGGATCAGAAAGACACTGAGCTCCATTGTAAGTATGAGCAACAGACAATTGCAAAAAATGGTAAGGGATCCATGAACAGTGCTCTGCAAAGTCCCACAGGATAAAAGAATTGCACGCTCCACCGGTCCCCACTGACCTCTACTAAAAGCACTCCTCTAGGCTTCAGCCTATCAGTCCTGAATCATCCAAGCCTGTTAGTATGTACTAAGGTTGGCCAGTCACAACTAGAGTTTAAACAAGGTGATATCATGAGCATATATATATATATATATAGCTGGCTTTCAACATAACAGGTAGACAGATGGCAGTCCAACTGCTGCAACTCTCATCAAGCTCGGCCAGTAGGAGGCTGAATTTAGTAGGACAGCTACCTGCTAAATATTTTAACCCTTTTCAGTGCTCAAGGCAAGTATTTTATCACCCAAATGGTTGACCATGCATACATTTTTACCAAGTACCAATGATCCACCCACAAATCCTTACATCTAATGCTTTTTATAAGTTTAATGATAACTGAGATATTTTATTTTTAAGAAATGAGGTGGGGATGGTGTGAGAGATACATTATAGAAAGCTTATATTTTATGTGCACAGGGGTTTGTGTTTTAAGAGTAAAATTTCACTGTCTTCAGCCTTAGTACTGGTCAGATAAGAGAAACTTCCTACTTCATAGTCAGTTTCCCCTCGCCACTGGCAATGGAATGGTTAAATATGCCACCTACACTACTGGTGAACAAGGGGTACCCTATTTGGCTAAACTATGACCTAAGACGCATCGGCCTTTCTGAATAAATACTTTCCAGCAAGGCACCTATTTAATCAATGCCTTTCTCTCCTTAAAAAAATGATCAAGTGAAAAATAGTGGACTGTATACACTATATATTGGCACAAAGATGGCTTTTTCTCCCGGTAGTAACCAGGGGCTCTAAATAAATGATTTCAACAATGTTTTATTAAAGGAGGACAAGAGCCCTCAAGCTGCATTAATCGGTGAGAAGTCGAGTGGCACTTTTGTCATGGAAATGTTAAGCATATAATAGTTCAGGCAAACAATGTGTGTAGCCACTTCATTCTTTCAGCCATGCTGACACCTCTTAAAGAGGAGCTGCAGGGAAGGATGTGGGAAAGCGCTGCTCTCTGCTCAAGCCTTTAGTTCACATATAGCAGACTTGAAGCTACTGCCTCCTCTACTGAGGTGGAAGCGTGTGTTTTTGCTGAAAAGTGAGGATCATTCCACAAACAGACTAAATAATACAACGAAGACCTTGGTGCAATAGAAGAAACCATTATTATAATTAAAAAAACTGAACTTTTTGAACATCCCTTGTATATGCTAAAATGATAACATTATCAACTATTGTAGAACCTGCTATAACGTCATTAAGCAAACCATCTATCATACCAAACAAACATATACACATTGTATGATACCGTGATAATCTATATGTATATACAGTATGTGAGGCTGTCCTAGACATTCGCTGTGTGCCAGAATTCCAAATGTCAGTTTCTTACAGAAATCTGATGCTTTTAAGAACCTACATTTTATCTACTTTTGTAAATTACCTATATTTTTCCCTTTATGGTGGAACGGAAAACTATGCACACGTTTTAGGTGTATCTGTAAAATGTTTTATCATAATGTGCTTCACATATGATTGTTTATGAATCCACGTATGACAATCTAACTCCTGTTTATGCCGTTTTTAACACATGACAGGTAACATCAAGTACTGTTATTGCAGTGAATTATCCGTTATTGGCTTTATAGCTTTTTAGCACGTTCGATAGGCACATCTGGACAGGCTCCAACTTCTGGCTGCCTGTACATTCAGAGAATGTGTAGACTGAAAGGTTTCTTCTAGAAATAAATATATTTTACAGCCACTGACAGGGGATATGCTAAATGAAGAGGACAATTACTTTCACCTGCGTTTGAAGAAAAAAAACAAAAAACGTATAATGATTATAAACCACAAGACGTTGCTATTAAATAGAACACTACCCGGCTAAATACACTACAGCGGAACTAGTTTATACCCTATGAGATGAAGTTAATATCACATTATAAGGAGTTGAACAATTCACAATTGTCGAAAGCCTATTATCTTGATCGCAAACCTAAAGATAACTGGTATAGACATATGGCTATCCTGGATATAGGACAAGACCAAGGAACAATGATGTTTTGAGTATTTAGAGCAGAAATAATAGGCTGACTATACGAGCCAAGTGGTTCTTCTGTGACCACTGGTAGTCTGCTGACTACAGTTATTTTCCCATACAACATTCCACTTCAGCCAACGGATAAATAAACAAGCAACTCCCAAGTTATTTTTATTTGTTTTGCCAAGCTTGTAAAATAGTTGTCCCTAATATTCTCTCTCTGACTGTGCCTTCTTTTTTAATGGCTTTTTTTTTTAAAAAGGAATAAAGGCAATTATTTTTCCAGAGACCCTAGCATTCTACTATCACACTCACAAACAGTTTCGGGGAGGGATGCAATGACACACAGTCTGTCCAATTACCGGTTATTATTTCAAAACAAGATCTAAGGCATTAATATTGGGGACTGCATCACACTATATAGCCATATGTTGCTCAGACCGCCACTACGTCAAAGTACCCCAGGTTTGGTGAGTCCCTTTGTCCATTTTTTCCTCCCCTATTTTCTACATTTACCCAACCACAGACTGATATGTGTACTTTGTCCATTTTTTCCTCCCCTATTTTCTACATTTACCCAACCGGTGAGTCCCATCTAATTTTACATGGCTATACCACTTATCAAGGGGCAGAATTTTGTGCTGTATTAAAACTGGCATTTAGATAATATAGACTGTTATTAAAGTGTGGCAAACACAGGTCTAGGCCAGGGACACATTTTCCCGTTCCCTAATTACTACTTTATTTTTAAAGCAATCCACATTAAGCAGAAATAATTGGTAAGACATTGCCCCCAAATCAGCATTTTTTTTCTAATGCTTTTCAATAATTTTATAAATATATCGCCTTCATATTTCAGTGGGGTCAATGGAAACGCTGCACAATGTTAAGTTGCAAGTCTTTTCTTCTTCTTCTCTCTTTTCGTGTTCTCTCCTCATTCTTCTCTTAATTGTGTCATAGGGTGAACTGTGAAAGCAAAACACACTGTTACTTTAAGAGGATAAAGCCAAGTCTATTAATAATTGCATTGCTACTCTAGTATTGTCTAAAGAATAACGAAGGAATTAAAGTGCGGCCCCCAACCTGAAGTTATCCCGAAATGTTTTCAATTAACTCTTGGCATCAACAGGAAAGCATCAAACCTTTTTCCCATGCTGAAATATGGAAAATCTGCAGGGAACATCTCAGCAGGAGAGGAATTTCATTAAACCAAGCACATCACAAACTCAACGACTTCTGCTCCCACTTCAAGCTGCTCTATTGATAAGGAATGCAAAGCAATTTTATGGATTTTCAAAGAGAAATGGTTTCATAAGATCTTTTCCGACAGTTTGTGTTGGCTGTCAGCGTTCGCTATCTGAGCTAATATGCAATATGAAAAAAGGGAAAGTAAAGGGGGCATTTGGGATCAACCTTGACTGCTTGGAAATATTAAGGAAGAATGAGAGGCATTGGGTTCTTTGTAACTTTTCCTCGATGAATTATTTTAATTCCCATTTGTTTCCCGCTAAACTTTTATCTTATTGCTCCCCCCCCGTTCTATTTTTAGTTTAGTGTTAACATTAAACGTTACAAAATATGTTGTTGGTTTGTGTGACATTTGTGACTCACTCTGGGTTTTGTTAAAAAGGGAACAAACAAGCCAAGAATAGAAGTGTAAATGTCTTGCAAAAACCACTGTTGTTTCGTTAAATAAACATCTTAGAATGCTCATTATTTTCATTGCTCAAGTGCAGATGTCGTGCTTGTACGATAAAAGGACCCCCACCGTCTTAAAGGTGAAAAATAAATAAAAGATGACAAACTGTAGACCACCTTAATTCAAGAACTGATATTTCGGTGAATAAAAGAAAATGACGTAATTGTTTTTCTCTTTAAAAGTAAAGTAGTCAATGACAGCAGAATCTGTTTTACCTGCTAGTGCAGGCAAGTGCTGGCATTAATTGGCCTGGGTCAAGCGGCGTATCAACAAGCAGATATGAACATACGCAGGATATAACACACATAATGTCCTGTGCAATCCTACATAAATTTAGAAAAAGGGGCTGCATAGAAGCACAGAAAAGACCCAGATGTCTATTTGTCTGTGGGTGTTTTACTCTCTCTATTGTATGTCTTACTCTGAACACTTAAACCTATGCGTATCTCACCAGTAGGCCTGGAGGGCAAGTAAAACCAAGTGACCCATTCCTGGTACCACATCAGCCAACTACACCAGATTGCCCATTCCTACTTTTTCACCAGCCCACACGCCATCCACAAGCTTAGTTGTTTTGTGCGTAGAGAACTGTGAGGTGACACTAGAAGGAAAGTCCCCTCAAGTGCCTGAACAGCTGTGGCTCTTTTTATGAGCCTGGACTGAGTAAGGCTATATGTGTTCTTGTTTCTCGTTTTGTTTTACTCTCTCTTTAAGGTACATTCCAACTCTCAATGTATTTGGACGCAAAAGAGTTTCATGTTAAGTTTTAACTCCTTTCCATACATTTCCGCCTTTTCCCCTGGCCATTTGTCTTGAAGGAGGTGTGCCCAGCAGTGCACATGCCCAAATCCTCTCTGCCATCCAGCTCCAGCACTGGGTAGTCTGAGATTCCTATTGGGGTCTATTGAGACCTCCCCATGCACATGCAAAGAAGGTACTCTGACAGAGCAGAGGTGATTTAGTGCAGCTTTATTAAAATAGTGAGGGCGGTCATATATAATATATATAGTTATCTTTTTAACAATGAAAGAACACATTAAAAATAAAATAGAAAAAAGGGGACAAACAAGAAAAAACAATTTATTATTTATTTATTATTTATTGTTTTATATAGCGCCATCAAATTCCGTAGCGCTGTACAATGGGTACAGTGTAAAGTGTAGTATTTTATATAAATTCCAAAATAAATAAAAATCACCCCTTGTGTATTGCAACTGCTTCAGAGGTAACCAGATATATTGGGGCCGCTAGATGCCCCATAGCCTGACGCCTCCAAAATGCAACAATGTGTGTCCTCGCTATCTCATGAAGATATTCCAGTTAAAATCTGGGGAAATAAGTGGAAGAAAGAAGATAAAACAGGAGAGGTATCCAGCAAAAAGGTATATTGATACATGTTTAATAAAAAAAAAAATCTACTTACATTTAAAATTGTACACTCCAAAAGTCTGATATAATTAAAAAAAACACTCAGCACTTGTGTATATTTGGGCATTCACCAGTTCCTCCTCAAGTGTCACTTTGTCGACGCGTTTCGCTCAGGTACAAGCTTCTTAAATAGGATGTCTGATGTTAACTTCTTCTGTTACACTAGTTGCTTAAACCACATGCGTCCTTCGTAATAGTTAGGTGGAGAAATATTTAAATAAAAACATTTAATTTACATAAATAATATCACATTTCATGTATTAAAAATTAATTTGTGGAAAAACAATTTATAACATAGAATCATCGGTATATGATTAAATAATTATGCCAAACAGGTGATGATGATCATCAATTTAATTTAAAGTTGAAACAAAATCATTAACTGAAGCAGAAACAACTATGTAGGAGGAATAAAACTGGTTGAGGAACAGTCAAACGCACTAACGGGCGAAGTTGCTGAAGACATTTTAATGTCAGAAGTCATGGCAAGACTGAGCACAGCAACAAGACACAAGGTTGTGATAAGGCATCAGCAAGGTCTCTCCCAGGCAGGGATTTCAAGGCAGTCAGAGGTTTCCATATGTTCTCTCCAAGCTCTTTTGAAGAAGCACAAGGAAACATGTTGAGGACCATAGACCCAGTGGTCGGCCAAGGAAACATAGTACAGTAAATGAAAGACACAATATTCTCACTTCACAGAGATTACCAGCAGTGACATCCTGCATACTTTCTGTGCAAGCTGCCTGGCTGCTGCCTCTATACTAAGTAGTGAACAAAAAATGTTGGTACCCTCCTGCGAGATGTACAGTTGGGACCCCCAAGCTTGTCCTACATACACAAACAGTAACATATGAACACACATAGTAAAATACTTACACAAAAAATAACATTTGTACTTATGTATACAGTAACATCTTCACACACACAGTAACAAACGTACACTTTGTAACATACTTACACATACTAAGATACACATGAACTAACATACTTACAACCACCATTTCATTATTTTTAGAAGTCTGAACAGGTATTTGATTGTTTGCATGAGATTTGGTTAAACGGCACAACATGAGGACATTGATAATTACTATGTTAAGAATTTAAACATTTAGGAAAAACAAGCAATACTAGTTATTTGTAATAATCCAAAATTTGCTGGATTGGGCCACTGCAATATGACATGAAATTTAGTAAGAGGAGAGAATGCTAGTTGCTTAAATGCCAACATTTAGTGTCACAGATACATTAATATAAAAAAAGTTGAAAGTAACAACCAAAATCAATTAAAAAGTCAATGTGCAATTTTAATTTTCAACCACCGCACTTAAAAGAAATAGGAAATTATATTTCTGTGATATGAAGCAAAATTTTATAATTTTTTTAATTGTTTTTTCCTTTTTTGCCCCAAAAAGTGATTTAAGAAATGTTGCCAATTTAGGGAAAAATATCAAAATCTTTCGTATGTAACTAGATCTCTCAAATGAGCACGGTCACAAAAGACAAATTATTGAAAATGTTGAAAAAATATACATTAAAGCCTAACATGCATGGAAGACATTTCACTTTGTCATACTATATAAGCAAAATCCTCTCTTTTCTCGAAGATAAAGCCCTGGCAATTATTAAACTGTATTTAAAGTCAGAACATCTGGTTATAATGTTATGTTATCGTCATTTATTCCTCATTATTTCTACAGAGCATTTGTTTTATATTATTAGGATAACAAAGAAAATTGCAACTGGCTCCGGTTCAAGGTATGCACCATTCATATAAATGGAATTTTCACAATAAAATGACTCAATGTTTAATTTTTCTTTTGTGTTTCCCCATATGGGAGTAATACTGTTGGGTCGCTAAAGAACACTTTTAGAATAGTGGTTATTAATTTGGAAAAAAATGACAGAGTAGATGATTAAACATAAAATAAGTTGCAAACAACAGATGTTATTTGTAAAGTCATATGTGATCACCCCCACTTCCCATAAAGCAAAACAAATTAGTGGCAGATTCTTGGGGTTAAAATAATGATACATTAAAAAGTTAAAGGTCTGCTTGTATTAAGATTGTCTTGTGATCTAATGTGTAAAGGGTTTTGTGGCTTTCATAAAAAAGGGAATATTAGTTTAGTGTTGATTAAAAGTTTGTGAACAGCACTTTTCTTCATTCTTTGCGTGTAAAGCAATTATATAAATAATAAAAAACTTTAAAAATAAAAAATAAAAACTACAAATCTTAAACAATGCTTCTACCTCATTACCTCTGAGCTCACATGATCTCTTTCCCTCTGTGTATAACAGGGAAGCCAGTGGTCTCAGTGGCATGCATTCTAAAGTGGCATGTAAACGTACACATTGTACACGTGGATATAGCACGTGTAGAGAGGGACAAAATCACGTTTTGAAATTGGGAAAAAACTTTAAAAAGTGTGTATCTGTTGTTTATATCTGTTTAAACCTTAAGAGAAAGTGAATACATGTGTTATACACACCCCCAGTCAGGTGCTGGCTCATGCTGTAGTTCCAAGGGTCTAACTAGACACCTCAAGTGCAGAAAACGCTCCAATTTATTTCAAAGGGAGCAGTTTCTTGCCACTGGGAGAAGCAAATATATGAATTACTAATAGGTAATAGAGACTTTTCCCATTTTTTCTTCTACAAAGTACCTTAGAATTCATTCTTTGGCCAGTGAGAGATCCAGAGCCTGATCTTGGGAGAGGCACTCATAGTAATACAACTACACACACAGACACACACACACCAATACACCCAGACACTCACACATACTTAAACACACACACTAATATACTCAGGTCCCCCCACACACACACTAACATTCCTCGTGCAACTCACTTACCCTTCTTCAATGCAGCCCTTGGAAATTAGGGACATAAAAGGGGTAAATCAAGAACTTGTGACCTCCTTTACAGGACTGTCCTGGTTCCTGGGTGCGTCGCAATTGCCCCGTTGCCCCCTAGATCAACACATGTCGGGTACATGTAACAGTAAAGTGCTTTTAAATGGCCAAATATAAATGCTCTTGCTTTGCCAGGTCATGCTGGGACATGAATAGATATTTATGCATTGTTTAGTACATTACATTTATTTATAAAGCGCCGGCAGATTCCGCAGCGCTGTTCCAGTCAGTAGAACAATTTCACATACAAAAACACATACAATAACAAACCGGTGCAAAGGAGAAGAGCGCCCTGCTCTCGCGAGCTTACAATCTAGTTGGTGGTTGAGGGGGAAGTGAGACAATAGGAGAGGCCTGTTTGGATGGGGATGAGTTGATCTGGTTCCGATGTTGTGTTGAAGCTGTTGTTTGTTGAGATGCCTTGATTATGATGGTTGGGAGTACTGGGAAGGAATGTTGTACGCTTCCCTGAACAGGTGGGTTTTCAGAGAGGCTTTGAAAGTTGTGTATGAGGCAGAAAGTCTGATGGAACGGGGAAGGGAATTCGACAGGACGTGTGCAGCGCGGGTGAAATCCTGCTTTCTGCAGTGGTACTTGGTATGTTTCCCTCCAGTTTAACTCCAGTGTAACTCTTAACTGCCCACTTATGAAGCGTCCACTAGGGGTAAGGCCACAGCAGCTAAATTTTCAAGTGAGGCCTAGCTACAGATAACAGATAGTACACAATAAATTATAACAAAATCCTAATCATTGAAATGTGCTTCTAGATTATATTAGAAGTGTCAGAGTATAGCATATATTAGTCTTCCTCTTTTTTTTCTCCAAATAATACACACAGATTTTCCATACTTTCACAACCAGATACATTGCACAACAATATATGGCTCTGAAACTATAACTGAAAGGTAATTAACAATATATATATTCTCCAGGTCAAAGGTGAAAGGCTCAAATACTGCCCTTTAGTCTCATGATGGAATAAAGCCACGCTATTTGCAGTTGCACTGGCCTTAAAAAATTTATTTTTGGCGGTCGGCTGTTCTTCTAGTCCCTTGCCTTGCAAACCACAATGCATGAATGTGTGTAATTCCCTCTAGGTGTAGTTGTTCAATAGATTTAAAGGTGTAATTGATAAAAGTCAGGACCAATGTGTGGAACAATTGAGCTCAGGCCCATTCCTGTGTCTAAAACTACATGCAACTAAGAAAGCACATGTAACCATAGATAAGGAATCAAAAAGTGACATACTATGGGTCTTTGATTGTAAGTCTTAGTCTTAGACATATCTAAAAAAATATTGACATATGTATATTTTATTTCACTTCCAGGACCTATTCAAAATATATTTTTGTTAAGAAGCTCTGCTATCCACTGGAACTCAGACATAAATAACTATATAACTTGCTAGCAGGGAAGTACAAGCGTACAATAAAATAAAACTCACAATTTTTTCATTGTGGCATAGTTATTGTGTAAGTTGGGTACCTAATAATGTGCACTAAATTAGGCAGACATTAAAAGTACAGGTAAGCTTAGCTAAAGTTTTGCATTTTATATTCTAGGGAGCCTAGGGTAGCTTCTATGATAGTTTGTTTCCTTTTAAAACAACATGATGCACAACAGTCATTTGCCCATACGGTCATACAAACATTTTACATTTAAAAATAAGCTAGACTGTAATAGTAACCTTTGTCACTCAGATGTGGCTTACATTTGTCAAAATCCTGAAGATACTGTATAATTATATTTTTTATTCTATGTAACAAGAAAAAACAACAATACTCTTCTTGATGACATCAACAAGCACTCATAAATGAAAGGGGTGTATGTAGGTATTAAACTGGCCTGTAAAATCAGTGCAATTAAACTTGGTGAACAGGTTCCCTGCTGGAGCCAATGTATTCATTTCTTGCCCATTCATGTCAAGGAGCATGTAACATGTGTTTTACTGATGACATTGCAGCATTTGGGTCTCTGTTAATGTCATCTTAACCCTTAC
Source organism: Spea multiplicata (assembly GCA_009364415.1). Classification (NCBI taxonomy): domain Eukaryota; kingdom Metazoa; phylum Chordata; class Amphibia; order Anura; family Pelobatidae; genus Spea; species Spea multiplicata. Next base: position 15,236 of record VKOC01001477.1, on the reverse strand, counting down.
ATTGAATTGGTGATCACTCAGAGGTCTTTAACGCCAAGAGAGGACTGTCTAAGGACGTAAGGCATAAGAGCACTATTGTCTTAAACTATTGCATGCACTCTAGATACTTTCGGTCTCTATTATGTCTGGAAAGCTGCTGGTTTGGTTAAAAGATGGCAAATTTGCTACTTAGATTTATGTGATGAAAATATTTTGCAAAACATATTTCCAAGTACTGGAAACTAACCTAAAAATTGTGCCAAGAGTGTATAATCAGACAGAAAAAAATGCTTTGATTTTGTTATTCATCGTTATCTATTTACATAGAGTGTGAATGGTTGCATCCATTAGACAAGTCAAACAAATGTAAACTTTCAATGATCTATGTATTTACTTCTCATGCCAAAATAAAGGAATACCTTTTTATGCTCAAGTCACATATGTAAACATGTTTTTAGGTGACAAAGTCCAATTTTATAGCGCTACCATAGATGCCACTAATACCAGTTTACCTTAAACACAATGAAGTGGCATACCGTAAAGATAGTGCTGACAGAAAACAAACTTACCAAGCAACCTATTCATGTATATCCCTTCTTTTCTTTTTACAAGAGGTTGCTACTTCTTTTTTCATAACATTATACTCTTTCCTGATAAAATGAAGTAAGCTCGGTTCTCTCTTTTGTTAAATCTATGTGAAGCATGTAATGGGTACAACGTTTCAGAGATCATTCTTTCACTACGGGTCATAGGTCAATAAGGAGATAAAATAATGTTTAACACTGCTTAAAAATACCGCCATAGGATTTCAGATTATGTAAATTATAACATGTTCTTTAACTGGAAAGAGGGCGTTACGTTGGCGTTGTCTCTCTGTTTTTTTTTTTATATAAAACATGACACTGCCTGTTTTTGCCAATTACAAGTCATCATGAGCGAAACAGTTCTCATAAAACACTATCATTGTGTTCACAAGTCTCGGTGGTACATTTAATGGTATTCAAAGAGTACCCAAGACTTTAGTTTGGATTAAACTGTAAGGAAGCTCACATACAAATCATCCTAAAACACAAGCTGCCACTTTGATTTCATCACACCCAAACCTTGTTGAGATCAAACCTTTGAAAAGGAGAAAAGATTTTTAATCCAGTTAGGCCAGCTGGGTTTCAACTCTGTGAGTTTTCAGAAAGTGGCAGGATTAGGATTCCTCAAAGAGTTCCCTTGGATAGGTCTTCTCACAGAACATTAAAATAAATGGTTTCAAATTGCTAGCATGGACATGGAAACTACTTAAGAGCAATAAGGAAACAATTCCATAAAATTGTTTGAATTTTATCTGTATGCTGGAAACCATTGTGTTTCAAGTGCTAACAGGTGAATGTACATTAGAGACATCGCAAAGAGCATCAGAGTACAAAATGAAAAATATTTTAACATTTTGTCTAAAGTTTCCTTTAGTAAGACAAGCAAGAGAGTGTTGTGACAGATCTTATTTTAAGATTAGTGGATGTGGGGTAGGGGAGTGTAAAGCTCAGTGTCGGAGGTAGGGACCCAGATGCAGAGACTTCAGCAACGGAACCAACTGGACAGCACCAGGTCAAATCAGCAGACAAAATCTTAGCCACAGGAACAAGCCAAATCAGAAACCAAATAATGGCACAAAGTAAATGCAGGAACAATTCACCAAGTACTTCAAAGAAGGACAATGACAAAATTATGGCCTGCACCTAAAATAGTCTAGCGGAAACGGGGTCCACGTGAGGCAAGAAGGTCCAATTAAGAAAAGACATGGTTACTCCTGGCAAATTCAGCAACTGGAAGAAGCAGTTGTCCTGAAAGTCACTTTAGGGACCTGAAACTTACATTTCTCTAGTTTGGCATTAAAGGTTATTGTCCCTTGGGTGCTGCAATATCTTTTGTACATGCTCACATTGTAAATTGAGGTCAGGATATCACCTGGGTATGGAGGAAATTCAGCTGCTGAGGCACTAGTGGCTCTAGACAATGATTTCTCTTATGCGGCAATCAATGGCTGAGAATGGCAATATAGCCAAGTGTAACCCAACAATATAGGAGAAGCAGGGGAATTAATAACATTTGAGACTAACTTTTCCGTATGGAGGACGCCCACTGGATTTCTTAATGGCAAAGTCTCTTGAGTAACAACAGCCGGATGTAGAGGTTGTCCATCCATAGCTTCTATGCTGAGATGACAAGTTGTTTTCGAGACGTGGTAGTCCCTGTTGAAGACAAAAGGCACCGTCTCTTAAATACCTGGCTGCTCCAGAGTCAATAAGTGCAATAGTGGAAGTAGTTTTCCCTTTAAAGAAGAGTGATATGTGTGTGGTGTTAGAGTGAATATTACTGGGAATAGAGTGTGTGTTAGTGGATGGTGGGAGTATATTGTGTTAGCATGTGTAAGTATATGCCATTAGCATGTCTGTGTACATGTTACTGTATGGTTTTAGCATGAACGTGTGTGTTTGAATTTGGTTTTAGTGGTTTTAGTTGTGTGTGTGTTAGTGTATGGTGCTAACATAAATGTGTGTCACTCTATAGTGTGTCAGGAGTGGGCCTAGGGTTAGTGGTGAGTTAGTGTTAGGCCTTGCATGTTAGTATGCACATGCGTTTTAATTACAAAAGGAGCGAGCACCAAAGAAATACTGAACAAAAACTCCACTAACTCTATGCTTACCTCTGTGGCAATGCAGGTCACAGTTTATATAAATTATGTAAAATATTATGAAAATAGGGCTTCCTTTAAAAGAAGACAAAATTGCATGCAAACAAACGTCTAAATGAAGTTATCTTAAAAAGCCTCTTACGTGAAATGCATACATTGTGGGTGAATAGACAGGAAGACCTCTCTCCATGCAGAGCTAAAGCTAAATAGTTATTTTTTTTAGTTATATTTATAATTGTCATAATGTGCCTACTGTTACATTTTCCTTTGCAATATATCAATAGAAAAATCATGTTTATGGACCACATTGTGATGTTCTGATCCGCCCAACAAGTGTATGTGCCATTTGGAATGGATGTGACACTACTTAGTTCAGGACCAATGTCATTGGGAAATAATGTTGCAGGGGCAAATCGGCACCAGTATGTCTTAACGTGTCTTGTTGACAAATTGTATCTTGTCACTATTAATTTTTTTTTTTGTCAATGTCTAGCCTTATTGTGATAGCGCTATGAAATCTGCTTGTGCTTTATAAATAAATTTAAAAATGTCAATTAAGTCACAGCCCTTTGCCATCCCAGCACTTTACAAAATGCCTAGACTTTCTTTTGAATAATTGGTCTTGTATTCTAGCAGAAACATTGCAACAACGAGATTGACATAACATTGTCTTGTCTTGTTTGTTTGTTTGTTTGTATTTCAAAATTGTGTTGTCAATATCAAACCATTTCTAAAGCTTTGCAAACCCTCTTATTTATCCCATTTAACATGGAGAGCAGAACAACACAACTGATTTGTGATATTTTGCTGGACCTAATATTCCTTGGACACAAAGTGCAGAAAACTTAATATTGATGCAGTTTCATTATTTTATGCTACATTGAAATTCCGGAATTATACATTTCAATTCCCAATTAAAACAAAGCATTTGGTTAAAAAAATGGACATTGACTTGTTACTGCTATTTTGACAATTAAATAAGTGGAAGGATTTGTTGTATTTTAAAGATCACTTGTGTGGTCCACATTAAATGCCATTTGTACTGGTTTACTGAGGATATACATGATAAAACACAGAAGGTTAGATAAACATTCTCGATTAGATCTCCTGTTATCACTGGGCCATCAGAGGATTAGAAGGATCCTACAATGTGAATTTTTATTATGTGCTTCTTGTTGAGCACAGATACATTTCACTTGATGGGTGACATTAATGCTATCTTTTTCCTGCTTCCCATTTATTGCTTTTCATCTTCTGCAACTTGCAACTATATTGAAATTAGTAAAAAAAAAAAAAAAGGTCAATACCAATACACAAAAAGTACAACATTTCTTGGGGGAAACTGGTCAACCAGTAATACTGTATTGGCCCGATTATAGGCCACACATAGGTGCAGCCTATAATCAGGGTTTAGCGTAGGGATGCGCAATTGATGCAGTTTTGGGCGCCGGTCAGGTGTTTCTTTCCTTTTCTTAAGCAGCAGGGGGGGACCTGGATTCTCCTCTGAGGCAGCCAGTGGACGTCTGTGCGTAACCTCCGCTGCTGCCGGCACTTCCACCAGGGCTTCTTTGACTGAGCATCGAGGAGCAGCAGAGGTTGTCTATGCGCATCACGCAGATTTCCACCGGCTCCCTCCACTAGACACCATGGAGTCTGGAGATGCATTGGTAAGTCTGGGGGAGGGGGATAGAGCAGCATATCAGGGTGGCATAAAGCATATCAGAGGGCAGAGTGGCATATCTGGTGGGCACAGTGGGATAGTAGTGTTTATAAAGCATATCAGGGGGCAGAGTGACATATCAGGGGTTATAAAGCATATCTGGGGGGCAGAGTGGTATATCAGAGGTTAAAAAGCACATCGGTAGGACAGAGTGGCATATCAGGGGTTATAAAGCATATCTGAGGGGGAGCAGAGTGGCATTTCAGGGGTTATAAAGCATATCTGAAGGGCAGAGTGGCATTGTGAATTAAGGCAGAGGACCTTAAAATGGATATTGGCTTTCCAAATTTCTGTTTGTATATAACATATGCTAACTGCATAATAGATACCAAAAATGTTAAAATACATGTATTACTGTTCATAAGATAAAATACTGCTTTAACATTTCACTCATGTATTTTTTCTAAAAAATGTTTTTTTTTTCTTTAAAATAGCTCCAAACTTTAAGCGTGAAAATAGCCCTGGTGCCCCCAGCTTGACCAAGCAACATGTCAAACAGTGCCACTTTTGCCTCAAGCAGCTTATCAGTACCAACCTAATTTCCCAAACAACATCTGTGGATGCCCCAACCTGTCAGTGTCCCAAAACAGTGTGTGTATATATATATATATATATGTTTGTAAACATCATTACGTAGGCACATATAGTAAACTCAAGTGTAAAATGTAATATTTGCAGTAAGTGATTCATCTGCTTCTCAGTATGCACTTGAGCGATGGAAAGAAGCTAAATGTTTCATTTCAGAGAACACATGTTCAAAGCACTCACCAACGCTAAATTTTCAGTTTTAACAATTACAATGCATTAACCTTTCTCTCACTTTAAACGGTAATATGCAGCACATACGATTAAAATGTTAAAATCCCTCTCATTTCTAACATATACCATGAACGTGTCAGATCCTAAAATAAACATCAGTCTCTGAAAGTTTACTCTGTAACCACAATCCTACCGCACTAGTTGATTTAGGAAGAATCACGGTAACACATGTAAACCATAATATACTGAAATAAGTTTAAAAATATAGAGTAAAGCTTAGTTTTTTTCAGTAATAGTTTTCAATACATACCCATCATGGTAGAAATGTATAAATATAGCATGTGTATGTAAATGGTATAAATGTAAGCATAATAATTTCATACACAGAGAAGGCATTTATAGTGACACTATTGGCAATGCTCATGTATGGGGCACCCAACCATATACTGTTCATGATGCATTTTGTCATATTTTTATAATTTGCAAAATAAATATCTTTAGCATAGTGAAAAATGTATGGAGGCCTAAGATTTTTTTTTTTCCATAAGCTATTATAAATAAAAAGAAGGGAATTGGGAAAGAACTACACAGACATATATGAAATTCTTTCATAAGATACATTTCCTTACATTGGATACAATGAATGCTTCTCCACATGTAATCAGGAACTCCAACCATTCAATTCAATACTTTCTTCTAAAACATTAAATATTACACTTCTGCAATACAATTCGTTTTTGTACGATCTTTATTTTTAATGAAAATGCGTTCGTACGAATCAGCGAAAACAAAGGCAATCTCCAACGAAACCAATGAAAACGAATTTCGAAAGTGATAAAAATTTGTTTGGATTCGTTTAATTTGTTTCCATGTGTAGCTGTCGTTACAAGCCATTTTAGAGCCATTACAAGCCGCTGAGAGGGACTGTGTGTAGGAGGGTACATATTAATGACTGATGGGTAGAAGCAGCCAAAAAATGGGATGGTTATGGCTGTGATTGATGGGTCAACAACCTGTGGCAGCTTCTTTTTCTCTCTGGCCAATCAGCATCTACAAGGGGAAGGGACAAGTATTAGATATATAAACGTTCTGACGCCATTTTAACTCGTCAGTCGCAGCAGTTATAGACTGATGAGACTTGGGATGTGAGACAGTGACAGTTAGCTTGGCAGGAGCTGAGATTGATGCTCATTACTGATATGCAATACTGTAAGTTAACGAATAGTTTATTTTAGTTCAGAAAATGTACTGTTGTAGGCAGGGGCATAACTAGAAACCACGGCGCCCTGGTGCGAAAATTGCCCCGGGGCCTCCCACCTTCAACAGCTAGCCTGTACCATCATTGCCCCTCAAACAACTTGTCCATGACTTCTTTGACCTGTGCGCCCCTTTCCAGCATACAACCCAATATGCTCCTGTCTCCCTGCGACGGTACAAAATAGTTTAGAAAGGGCCCTTCTGGCCTGCATCTTTGCGGTCCAGGTCGGAAGGGCCCTTCTAAACTATTTTGTACCATCGCGGGGAGACAGGAAGAAGGGGTCGCACTGGGCAAAGATGCTCTGTTTTACTATGCACTGTAGACAATCAAGCCTTTTCTCCAAATCTAGGCTCAACACATTTACCGAATTTTCTCTAAGTATCCCCTTTAGTAATTACAGGAGTGGAAAATGCTTGGTGAGCACTAGGCAAGTCCAACCTCTGGAGATTTCTCTATCATAGGAAGGTGGTTTGTGGCTGGAGGCTTACTATCACTCTGGGAAATCTCTATGTGAAACCACTTGCCTGGCCCAGGTTCTGTTGTTGTTCATTGGTTTATTATGATTTTGTATGCACATTATAAAACTACAACACACTAACTGTTACTTGCGATGTTAGTGTTTTTGTGTCTGGGTTTGACCATTTTGGGTTGGAGTTGGTGTAAGCAATCATGACATGTGTAAGCAAAGCTGAACCAATTAGTCAATTTATTTTGACTATTCTCTGACCTATTCAGTAGCTTACACTTATTGGCTCTAAAAGAATGTGTGAAGCGGTTTCATGTATGTACTGCAAATTATGTGAAGCAGTTTTTGTACACTATCTCTGGCTTTTCACCCTCTTTAATGAATAAACAGCAGTGAATTTACTATAGAACCAATACCAATGAGAACCAAAACCAATACAAGGACTTAGTTGGCCCGTGGAGAGTTAAACCGTGGAGATGAGATTACTCAAATTGCTTGTCACACAATAATTAAAAAAAACATATTTTCAAAAGCTGTTCTTATCCTTTTTGATGTCAAGATACTCATTACAGAAAAAAAGACTTCAATTTTTTATTGATGCCGTAGGGAGTGATACAATCACTTACTGGCTATATTATGAGCCTCACTTTTTCCCCGCACATCAATGACATAACAAATGTGAGGCCTATTAAGTCAAAATATTTTTTTTCTTAACCCGATTTAAGGGTGAAGTCAATAATTGGGGCAGCAGACTGTTATCTTGCCATTTTATAGCTACTACAGTGGGTATTTTTTTTCCCGTGTTTCAAATTTAAATGAAGAAGGATGGTCACTTACTGCACTCTATTAGGTTAAACAGAGAGTGGTTTATGGTGAGTGTGTGTTGACATGTTTTTCTAGGGACTTGATGCATAGCTCCCATTATATTATTTTCCTCTACAACTCATCAGATCCCTATACATACAATGCTAACTTTCACATAGCCTGCTCCCCCTGGCTCCCATCCCCCCTGCTGCCCTCTTTGGATGTGCATTTCTCAGGAGCTTTTGGAGAGAATCAAGGAAACTAAAGGAAGGAGACACATTGGGAAAGAGGGAGAGAAAAGAAGAAAAAATTCTTGCTGACACGGGGCATAACTTAATTTTCACGGTGCTGGGACAGCTGTATCGTGTAATCTGCCATGGCATGCCATTAAAACTTCAATGCCTTTACTGACCCATAAGGGAAATTCAGACCATGGAGAGTCTTTTGAAAAGAAGTGGTGATCTTTCACGATTTATGAGCTTGTCTTAAAGAAACAGACTCAACTCACTTTAAATTAATCGCCTCTTCCAGGGTACATTGAATTCGGGTGCCTTATCACCGAGTACTGTGACAATACTCCTTGTGGGACAAAAGGGCAATCGACACTATAATCATTTTTCATTTATGCATCGAGCTAAAACATCACTTACACAATGTAATACAAAAAGTGTCCAGCAAGGTGATTTATTAAGAACACCAAAGAGCATTTAGAAACTCATTCCATTTCCACACAAACACAACAGTGTATATATAAGATATACCGTACTTCTTATTTCCATACATGAAACATTGGGTATATTTTGTATTGGATGCACATAAGTTAGATGATCAATCAGTGGTTTTTTCTATAAAAAGTTGATGGGTTTTTAGCAGCTGTACATAGGGGATATGCCTACATGTACAACAATGAGATCCTTAGTATTATATAAATATATGTTGGAACTTTTTTTGTTTGGTCCTAGTCTGCCTAGGACCACGATTCCCACAAGTCACCAGACGACTGGTCGGAGTGTTGAATAACCACACCAGACAATGGAGTAAGATCAGACAGCTGACAATCTAAGTATTGTTCCGCAAAAATGAAGTACATGGGACACGGACCAATAAAACATCAAAATCAGGTTTTACATCCATATAAGGAGGTGCGTTACTTATATCATTACTTTAAGCATGTTAATTTGATAATGAAAAATTAAACAAGTAGATATATCATAAAAAACAGACAGTCGTACAGGATATCTTATGATACAAAAAAACTGGATGTATGCACAATTCTAGCATTTAAATTTTTAACCCTTATCTAAACTAACACTGAAAGAAGCATAAAATTAAAGCATTATAATAAAAGAGACAAAAGGGCTTTCCCAATGTGAAATGTACATCAATATAGTATACTTAATACTTAACAGGTTAACAATACAAATCCCAGTTCCTACTCTAATCAATAGAGATGGGTAAGGGAAGTGGTGGGAGTGAGTATAATGTTAAGGAATTGTTTAACCAAATTTGCATCTTGACTGCAAAGATCCAGTCACTAGATGCCTGTCGGTAATCAGCGGGGGTTTGGGAAGATTCCATTGTCTCAATACATCTTTAACTGGCTGACAAAGCAGAGTGTTAAAAGCTTACATTTTCATTGACTTTTCATAGTGTTCAGTGCTGTTCAGAACAGTTGGACCAGACCTCATTAAACATCCAGATATTAACAACACAGATACACACATGTTTAATAATACATGTTACAGAAAAAGCTATATTGGCAGAACTCGGGATACTTCCCATTGGATGCAGTGTTTTTATTGATGTCCATAGTTAAATCATTTTAATAAATTAATTACAATACCTAGTAAAAGTGTTCATTTATCCCACCAGGTATTTAATATTAATAAATTATAAATGCTACACAGTGATTTTGTACTATTCTTCCTAGCAGATTTGATACAGGTTGTCCTGGTTGTGATCAAGACTTATACAGCGCTACTGTAGGACATTCATCTTTGTTTTGTTTTTCAGATGTTCAAGCGTTCAAGTGGTGGTTGCATAGTGGAAAGTGTTTCTCACTACTAAGTGAATCTCCCTCATTTGCTACCTTACATATGAATGGATTATGTTTATAATGAGCTGTCCGAAACATCACATGAAAAAAAAATGTATTTAATAAATTATTTGGTAAATAAAGACAAGAGACACATAAACTTTCCTTGGATTGTGTATGACCACATCGCTTTATTTGATTTTGAAATACACACTGTGACACGCTCCCTTTGACACTATTGTCTAAATCTTAAACAATCTAAATTTTGTAACATTATACCAATCTATAGCCAATGCCAACATAACTCCTGCCGTAACGCTACACTAGCAGGCGGACCGGCATAAACTTACATTCCCTAAAGGACTCTGCCCATAGGCAACATCATCAAACAGGCCCATTGATGACCTGTCCACCAAATCCGCTCAATCAAAGAAGCCTTCAACCCTGTTGAAAGAAAACAAGGAAAACAACAACAAAACAGTCAGGACTGCATGATAGGGAGGATGGGCGGCAAAACTGTCACTCAGTTACAAAGAGGGATCCAAAGGGGCCGTACTGTCTATGTCAATAGCCCCTTTCGGACACCCCCTTCCTGTTCTTCCCGTCCTTCCTCAGCGCAGCCCCGGTCATACTGCCCTTCTTCTTAGTCATGTCTTTGGGGCTCTGTTTCTCAGAAGAGATGCTCACAGGGGCTGACCCTTCATAATACATCAGTGATCTCAAATATTCAAGTCACCTGCAACTCCCAGTTTACTGAATGATACCTGCAGATGCATAAACAGAATTACCATGTAGAATCATATTTATAGTTTTTTTTTTTTTACGACTTGCATCAGGCTACGAAATAACAGTATAGCTGTCCAAAACAAAAGAATGTGCTGGGAATAAGTGACAGCCAGCAGGTATGGTTTAGAAACTCACAGAACTACATTCTTATATTTGTTCATTTCCTGTTCATTCTTAAACTGTAGTGTGCCTGAGGTTCCCGGAGACACAGCACCGGCAACAAAGAAGCCATTGTGCGTGGTATTTAGTGTGAGATGGATTGCATCTCATACCGGAGTATCTTCTTACTGCTATTTAGGAAGAAATGAAAATAATATGTTTTAATGTGGAACATGTACACATCTGTTACGCCATGTACTTACACTATGTGATGGAACAATCAATGGTTTATTTGTTATACTCCAACAGAATAGGCAACAGAGCCACGTAACAGCTAAATAAAATCGGTTACACTAAACGTTTCTTTTTGTAACATTATGCATCAATATGTTATGCACCATTTGTGTCCCTAGGGGACAGGAGCAAGGCCTCTCTCTTGCTTTAACCCTCTGGGCATCAGAGGCATAAGAAACATATTTGGAATGTAATTTTTGGTTAAGGTGTGTGTCACTAAAAGGTCTGTTATGTCAGCTACACAGACCAAAATGTAAACCATATGTGAAACTGGGCAAGTAAAGGAAATTGATTAAGGCAGTTAGTGTGGATATAAGATTAGTGAGCTAGCCGACATAATAGGCATTGATAGCCACAACTGCTAACGTTCTATTGCAAGCATGACTAGAGAAAAACATTTGGAACTGAAAATATTTTCAAATAACTTCACAAAACACCTGGAAAATGGTATTTCTGTCTGATTAGCAGATGTGATATTACTTTTAATAGTGGAGGTAAGGACATTTTAACAAATTCTGCATCCTTTTGTTTAACCGCGATTCCCCAGAAAGGTTTTGCTTGGAAAACTATAAATTGCATATCACCCTTGATAGTGGAGCCATATGAGCTCATCATACATATAACCCCCCCCATGTTGACACCGCCTACATTCCAGGCATAGATCACAGGTCTCACACCCCAAAGTCCAGCTCTGGCACCCATATTGTATACATAGGAATTGCCCCAGCACCAAGATTGCATCCACAGAACTGCCCAGCACCCATAGTAGTAGAGCCCTGCGCGGGACTGTTTCCTTAATCCCACTCCCGCTGAATTTCTGACCATTACTGCCCACTCCCGCAAAGTGTGTTCAACTCCCACCTGCTCCTGCAACATGTGTGTCCAATCTTGCCCGCTTCCACAAGCTTCTAATCCAATAAATTTATTTACAGATAATTGGGATTTACAAAAATCTGCCTGAAATGGGCCTGCTCCAAAACGGGCTGGGTGTCTCGACACTAACAGACATGCACACACTTACATAGACAACCAGACGTGCACACAAACATACCCAGATAGTAGAGCTAGCACAACCAGACACACACATATTCACATAGCAAAATAAAGACACATGTTCACATGCTAACATACCCAAACACACATACCCAGACAGACACTAACATACATACCCAGGCAGACACCACACACAAACTAAACATACCCAAGCAAACTCACACTAACATACCCAGACACACATACCCAGACAGACACTAACATACATACCCAGGCAGACACCACACACAAACTAAACATACCCAAGCAAACTCACACTAACATACCCAGACATGCATACATATCATGGGAGACTCACAAATACATAACCAGGCAGACACTAACACACAGACTCAGACACACACATATAGAGAGGCACACACTAACATACCCAGGCATAACATGTTGAGTCGCACGTACATACCCAGACAGACAAACACTAACATGAATACCAAGGCAGACAGACACATACACACAGCTCACGTACCCCAGGAAGCCTCACCCTGTCTTTGATGCAGCTTGCCCTGTGATGTTGCGCGACCCCACCTCAGTCTACGTAGGGGGGAGCATTATCCCCATTGCACCCCCTACCGGATCCGTCAATGTGCTGAGCACCGGCACATGATGTCATATACACGTGTTGGCAGAACTGCAAAGGGCTGGTTGGAGGGGGATCCACGGTCTCCCTAACCGGCTCTGCTCCTCCAGTCCATTGCAGAGGAGGTGCCCCACGTAGATCTGCGTCCTAGGCCAGCACCTACCTTGCCTGCAGGTAGCGCCAGCCCTAGATAATACATATATGTGATATGCCAGCTTTACACAGTGAAATCATGGGAGTGCAAAGTGGTTTCATCCTTTTTTAAAGTTGAACTAAAAAGACACATTTTTGGGGTCAAAATACTTCTAAACATCAAAATAATCCACGTAAGCCATATATTCCTTGATATACACACATTGTTCAAATACACCCTACTTGTGTTTCTAAGTGACCCGCCACCACCACAAATCTAAAGGGAACACAGAGTATGATATATTTATGTTTGCTACATAGACACATGTCTGTCTAGTCTGCATGGAGTGTCTGCAACTATTTATCTCAACATGGAGGTTTGAAATCACATGAGAAGCTCTTGATTCATATCCTGATTCATATTCATACTTTACTATGGTGTATTGTTGGAGTTCTTTCATTTTAGCATATGCTTGTTTAGTCATGGTTCTCTTCCTTTTTTATTTTTGATCCCTACACAATTTCTGTATTGTTTTTTTCAAGTTCAGATAGGAGCTAAAGGAGGTAAGCTCAATAAGTACTTCCTTACTTTTAGCTAACTGATACAGAATGCCTTACCTAAAACTGTTGTTTAAAGCTGCTAGGTATATTCTCTTTAGGTGCGCTTGGTACAATTCAGTAAGGAAGGAGTAAGGAAGGAGTCTAATCCACACTTAACGTCACACTAACCATATGATGATATAAAGGCTGACTTTTGCGTTAAATGCCAATGCTCTTTTTGTATCCGTTTCATAGGTAATGTTTTAATGATAAACCTGAAATCATATGCTCCTAAATGTACAAGGGGCAACGCTAGAGAAGAAGTCCTATAGGACCCATAAAAAGCTGATTGGGGCGTATATACAATATAATAAAAGTAATTAAAAACATAGTCATAGTTATGATCACAACACACATTACAGTAATATAACTATGACAAATACCGTATTTGCCCGAATATAGACCGCACCCCCCCCCTACTGTAATTCTTTAAAGTTGGGGTGCGGCCTATATTCAGGGTCTTGACCCTTCCACATTCTCTGACAAGGCCCTTGGACATACAGTGGCTGCCTAATCTGATTATCTGGAAATTGGGTATATTTTGAGATGGTTTTTAAATCTGGATCCTGAAAAACCATGACATGGATAATAAATGTTTCAATTTAAATAAGAAAACAAAGCAAAAAAATTGCATGAATACCAATAAAAAAAGGAACGCTACTATGAGCTGCAATGAAAAGGCTTTCTATTCATTGAATAGACTAGTGCATTCCATGTTCATTGACACGATGACATTTGTGTAAACTGTTGAACTGAGCAATGTGGAATTATTCACTTTGTCACTTTCACTGAAATCTCTAATACAATCATCCTAATTCAATAGCCAGAATTAAAAAAACACAGCAATTCCTCGGTGTCAACCACTGCTAAAATTAGAAGTTCGTCAAATCTTGAAGAAATAATTGATAGCGGTGCTGTTATGCTTTATTATTTCAAGAGAATTACTGTGTAGCACAGAGGTAATTCTAGGGCATATATGATACATGATTGCTTGATTACTTTTCCCCAGTTATAAATATGAATTATATGAAAAAATATCAGCATTGTTGATAATATACCGGTAATATGCCATTGGTTTCCAACAACAATTTAAATTCAGAGATGGATTTCAAAACAATGCATTACTTACTAGAAATACGTCAGAACCCCACCAGAAACAGTTAGTGGATATAGGTGCAGTGTTGCAGAGTAGTGGTCATAGCTGCATTTCTGCCAGGCACGTATTATAGTTGACTTCTGGAGAACACATGGATGGTTCACAGAATTGACTGCAGTCAATACTCCACAAAATCTTAACCTGTAAATATACATGATTGTGCAAAATACTCAGGGCCGGCCTTTGGGGTGTGCGACCTGTGCGACCGCGCACAGGGCGCCCACTCCAGGGGGCGCCGCCGCGGGGTCCGACGCCCGCCACCGCTCATCGGCACCCCTCCAGAGACGGACTGTAATGTCCGCCGCTGGAGGAGCAGGCTCGCAAGGGAGCGGTATCGGAGGTCTTTAACAGACCTCCGGCTCCCTTGAGTGATTTCAAGCCGGTTCAATCTCCCTTGAACCCGGCTAAAAATCACTGAAGGGAGCCGGAGGTCTGTTAAAGACCTCCGGTACCGCTCCCTTGTGATCCGCACGGCAACAGCTGCTGTGCGCCGGGCTTTGCTGTCAGATCCCGGCGCACAGCACTGAAGCCGCGCCCACCGCCCTCTGACCCGGAAGAAGACAGAGAAGACAAGAACTGAAGAAGAGGAGGCAAAGAAACTGAAAGAAGAAAAGAGGAAAGGTAGGTAAACAGAGTGACAGTGAGAGTGGATTGGTATATATGTGTGGATTAGTATATATGTGTGTGGATTGGTATATATGTGTATTAGTATATACGTGTGGATTGGTATATATGTGCGGATTGGTATATATGTGTATTAGTATATACGTGTGGATTGGTATATATGTGCGGATTGGTATATACGTGTGGATTAGTATATACGTGTGGATTGGTA
>VKOC01001476.1:0-112287 GCA_009364415.1 Spea multiplicata | reverse complement strand
AGGAAGGAGAGAAATGCTCAGACAGGCTGTCCGGACACAGAGTGTAATGTAACGCATTCATCAGACAGACGGATTGGGGGCAGATTCTCAGAGACGTGCGATTAAATCATGACGGAACAAAAGTCTTTTTGTCTTCTGCGAGCGTTTTTCAGAAATAAAGCAAAGTCAATATGAATCTTTGAGATGATTCTCTGGGTTTGGGGTTTAATTCAGGGCAGCGAAGGTTTACGGTATTATTGTATTATTTGTGTTAATTTATTGGGCCAGGATAAGAAAAGACGTGAAGTCGTATAAGAATAAAGAAAGTCATATAAGCTTTAGGGGATTTGGAGGTCTCTCTTCAGATGATGTCTTCTAAAGATTTTCAGAAAAGATCTTCTATGCCTTTAACATAACCCCCCCCCCCCCCATTGTTTCTGGGCTGTGGGGCAGCTACCTGGGGCCCAGGGTGTATTTAACTCGGGTGCTGCCTTATGCTTGACCCAGGGCAGCCCTTTCTGGCTGCCCCTCCATGGCTGCCGTCGTCATTGTAGGGCATCAGGATTTGATGTCATATCCTGGCGCTTTGTGTATTGAAGTCGTCCCATGGAAGCTATGGTGGCGCGGCGCAGCCTCTACAGGGGATAATTGGGGAGATCAGTGGCACAGCAGAGGGGCAGATCACCCAAGAGGACAATCTGTACCCCTGTATGCCTAGTGTTGCTGCCTGGGACAGTACCTGAAAATCTGAACTGGTGTGCAAAAACCAGGACTGTTGGGAGGTATGGCACAGCAACATATGTCTCAGAGCTTCTGGGTATCTGGGCCGAGGAGTGTTTTTTTTCACAGTTCTGGCTAATACGGCTAGCAATGTACCCGTGAGAATACGCACACACCCCGGGGTACGAGGGGGAAGGGGGATAGGTTTAGGTGACATGGCCTGGAAGGTCCCACACGTGTACAGCTACGAGGGCTTGTAAGCACCGTCCTGACACAGCAAACATAATCGCCAACAGCACCAAGTTAGTTAGGACAGCTCTGACGGCTAGGGGCAACCGGAGAGCAGGCCCCCGATGTTATCATCATTATTAAGGCTAATTACCGGTATTATTAATAGTATAGGGTAGAGCTACCATTCATTATTTATTTATTTATTTACTAATATCCCTTAAAAAAAGAAAAAAACTGCGAACCCTAAGAAGAGAAAGTTAAGATGGCTGCTCGCTTTATATACACATACAGAGGAACCTCCCAGGGTAAGCGAGTGGGGCGTGGTCATAGTCAAACTCCGCCCCCCTTCCCAGAGGAAGAGGAAACTGATCTGGAGACCCAGAGAACCAGAGCATCACCTGGAGACTCCGGGTAAAACATTAATGAAAGTCTATGGGGGGGGGGGGGTACGTCATTACATTACCCAGAATCAGCTCAATGTGGTGTTTAAGTGGGCAATTTTACCAAAATCTTACATGACCCCATACAATGTCAGCCCCGGGTCTTCTTGTAAAGTTTATTAGAATAATATCAATCTTAAAGCCCTACACTACATGACCGTACACATCACTATATCAAATTAATATAGAAAACATATATTTTTCAATGTAAAAGCAGATAATTGTCCTATAGATGTGATACACCGACATTCTGCGTTTATAAACCTGCCGGCTGTCTTTTGAGTCGTATTTGCATGGCGCACATTATAGCATTTGTTTCACCTTTACCTTACGGATGTTGTGCCGTTATTGTGAGTGTTTTTGTAAGGAAAAGGTGGAACGTAAGCAAAATTGTCATCCTTAGCTGCAGGCAGAGCATGCAGGTATTCAAAGCAGCACTTCCTATAGCAGCGAGCGGAGCCCGGACCGGTGGGCAGGGTGGATTTGTTTGGAATATGCATCAATTTGCAAAATCCAAAACTTAAAGGAAATGCTAACAAAAGCAAAAAAGTATAACCCTTTGACTGCCAACAGCGATACAAAAAAATACCTTACAAGTAAGAATGTGACTGATATTCTGTATTCTAAATAACGTATTTGCTTTTTCCGTTTACCGGCTGAGAAGGTATGAATAACTTATGATATATGTTATATAGAGATTTGATGGACTGCAATCAAATGTATAGATTAAAAAAAGGGTTTACGTTTGCTTCGGCATTTTTGATGTGTCTGGTAGAAGTTCTATACATTTGCTTACCTGCATCATAGATAGAATTTTTTTAGATCTCAAATAGGTAGCAACAGGGCTGAATACCACTGGATCTCCCATCATGGATCTCACTAAGATCCAAGTTTGTAGACTTAGTCGGACCAAAAATTGCATAATAATAATATCCAGCTCCCACAATTAGTTACCTCAACACGAGATAGCTACTTCCCAAAAATGGTGATAATCTTAAAGTTTTTTTTACATGACTTTTCCTTTAAATACCCCCACCCCGAGCCATCACATGCAGAATTTCTATCCGCGATCCACCTGCAGAGCCAATTGGTTCCGCCAAGAAAAAAAAATTAATGTGTGTTGTCCAATGGAATAATCATTTCCTTTATATTTTATCTTGTTTATTGCATTTTGAAACAGACCATAAATTTCAAATTTAGATTGACCTCTGTAACAAAAATGAAGCACCTGAATATGAAAGCATAATTAACTGTGAATCATACGTTCCTCTATCATATCTGATCTCCCTGCCAGCAAATTCAATAAATTGAATACAGAGAAGTCCCATTATTTCTACATTCCATGCACTTTATCTTTCCTAGATCCAGATAGCAGAAAATTAACAAATAAACAAAAGAGTGGGGCAGGAGACAGAAGGATGGGGGGCTTCACATGCATACCTGTTCCAGTTATCCCAGACCAGAATTTAAATGGAGATAATAGCAATTTACTTAAGCAAGCAGCCTCACCAACAAATAATAAATATTCAATATTTGATTGTACGTTAAAATGCATTGTTTTCCTGTAGAGAACTAACATACATGCTCATGCTACACACATTTATACTAGCACACACTGCTAACACACACACTCGTTCTAACACACTTACACGTACACACTCACGCTGACACACATGCAGTCTTAATAACACACACTTACTTGAACTAAAACACAAACTTATAAACTCATGCTTACACACACCCATACACACTCATACTATAACACACTCATTCTAGCACACACTCATGCTAACACACTTACACATACAAACTCATACTAACACACATTCCCTCTAACATGCACTTACACACTCATTCTAGCACACATATGTTAACTTACACATACACTGTAACATAGATACTTATCTTCTCTCTCAAGCTCTCCCGCCTTCTCTCCCTCGCTTCCTCTCCTTACTGCCTTGTTTCTCATGCTTTTCGTGCCTTCCTTCCATCCTAACCCTGTCTCTCTCTCTTTCCTTGCCCGCCTCTCTGCCCTCTTTACCTTCAAGGAGAGTTATTTCTCCAAAGGGTAACATAACGTAAAGTTAAAAAAAAAACTTTTACAGCTGGCGCGATGTTCAGCTGTATTTTGACAGAGGAGATCCCCGAGCAAGTCTGCTTCAATGACAAAAACCAGAACATCCACTTTGGCAGATCAAAAAGCTACTTGTTTGAAAGACCTCTCCAGTTCCTTGCAAATAACGTGATACATTGTAGTTATTGTTACATTTCCTTTTTCCCAAATAAAACCCGTGGGGTATTCATCAGATACAGTGATTTTTTTTAAAAAAGTTACAGATATGTATGGAGAAGGTGATTGTGTCAGGGTCACCAAAACCTTATTTTCACTTACCCCCTATACTCTTGGGGCACATCAAACCAGACCCCCTCCCAGACTATACAGTGGTCATTTGAGGTTCATCTGGTAGAAATACTTCTAGAAACTGCCGAAGACTCAACTGAATGGCTCATCAGAAGACACAATGTCCCTCAACCATATTTCCTGGACCTCTCATTGTGAAATAACTCCAACTAAATAAATATCAAATTTTCCATAAAAAATAGAAAAAACATGTTTCTGTTTTAAAATAAACAACATTTATTGCAATAACTAATACGGATTCCTACCCCTACACGAACACGCAGTCCTGGTTATGTTTAATGTGATCTTAGGACAATGGAATGTTAGTATCATAAATGTAATGAAATAATGAATTTACCTTTTATCTGATGTTCTTCGCATTAACTTGTCAACCATTCTGTTTATGACCAAATGCACTTAGCCATTCGTGGAATTTCCAAGGCTTTTGTTTTTTTGTTTTGTTAGCTGCATTTTGATTTCTTAAAAGGTAACGTCACAGCCTTACTACATTAATTCATTTATTAAAAATATGAATCTATTGGCAGTTCTGTTTGTATGTCTGAACATTTCATGTGAATTTTTGTACTCACACGTGTGCTTTTATACCACGTAACATACATATGAAACATGTGTGTTAAGAAAAATAAGCTTTTGATATATTAATCTGCATCTACACATAAATTGCAAAGTATTAAATAGTTAAATTGTGACCACTGCGTTGTCCCTGCTTTGGCTATTCATTAAAGACGCACTCTAGCCATCATATGCACTTTAAGGTATATGATTGGTCCCTTTAAATTATCATGTGCCCCCCCTTATAAATGCATTGGGGGATTCTGCACAATCTCGCCATACACATCTTCTCGCTCCCAGCTCCTATTCTCGCAGGAGATATGTTTAGCCAAACACACATTTTCTGCCTTAACCTACATGGTGTACTCGCCGCTGGTGAGCTCCAGGGCTGGCTTGGCAAGGGTTCTGGGAGGTCTAACCCTCACATGTGTATGTACATAAAGTGTTCCATTGGTTTTAATGGAATAATTTTCCTGCTGCTGATTGGATACTTTAAGCAGCCAATCAGTTGTGTGAAAATGGGACAATGTTGCGGGTCCTGCGCTTCTCCAGAAGGTGACTTTATTTTAAAGGTAGATGTTGCTTTGACCCTAAAAAGTTAAATGCTCTATTACTCTATTTTCTTGTTAATTTGTCACCTAGTAAGGAGGTTGTAAATATTATGAGCCTCTCTCAGCTCACATCGTAGTGTTTACTGTCTTACAGTCTGTAGACAAGCTGGTTCCCCTTTCCTCCTTGTCAGTTTATAAATTCTCTGAAAATCCACAACTGGTTTCATTTCTGGGTCTAGATTGCATCTTCCCCATCTCCTGAACCTCAGATGAGTCAGAATCAAACAAAAAAAGAGACAAACCAAAAAAAATGCAGTGAAAAAAATGCCAAAACGTGCCAGTAAGGTAGACCCCAGGTGTCCTTCTTCTCTTTTAGGGCTTAGCGTGTGTTGTAATAGCGCCACGAAATCTGCTCTAGAAACAAAATGTAATGCGATTTATTCTGAATCAATGCACCTGTATTCAAGCAGGAGTTTGGATTGTGGTGTTGCAGTGAGAAAAGCACCGGTTGGGATGCTCGGACAACACTAAATCAGAGTAGACTATGAAGGAGTCAGCTCCGGACTGAGTGTCCGTTTGCCCTGAGACTCAGGGGCAAACATTGACAATGCCCAGGTTTGTGGAAATGTCCCTAAGCAGGCCCATAGAGGGACTTGGGGTAATTGTTCGGGATAGCCCGTTCTTACACATTGGTGTTATCTGATATGAGAAAAAAGAATTCCCAACGTGTAATAAAATCACGGTACACTTGAAAGGTGTTTCCATAAACAAATATGATTTATGTGACAGAGATATCATATGTGATTCTGAGAAGCAAATTGCATGTAAATCACTTCTTTCAACTCTTTCTGTTGCTGGTGATGTAAATTTAGTCACGGTACAAGAGGATTATCTCAAGGAGCGTACTGCACGCTGCGTTAATAATATCTATTATTAGTTCTCCACAGAATTCCACGGGCGGTTTGTTGTATCAATATTTAAATGTTATCATAAGGGATCAGTTTTAAATCAGGAGTAGCCTCAGGCACCGATGTGGAGAACGCAGAGAGAGAGAGGCGACTGAGGACAGTAAGAGGGAGAGTAGGGGGGTCAAGTCCAGTTAGAAAAATTAGGCAGAACGTGGCTGAAAATCTTCAAATATTCGGAACTTCTAGATAAAAGGGAGTAAAAAAAGGGATTTTGGCCCTAAAGAGGCATTTCGGAGGTACGCAGCTTGACCTTCAAAGCAGGGAAACCTCTCCAGGGCTGACTATTCATAAAGCTAAGTGAAGTCCATAAGATATTTTATCTCTAATCATCATACCTGGGAGCTCTCAGGGCTTGACCCAGAGTCTCAGGGATTTTGCCACAATCTCAGGGTGATGGGGCAGATTCTCAGGGTGATGGGGCAGATTCTCAGGATGGGGCAATTATCAGGGTGATGGGGCAGGTCTTAGGGTGAGGGGGGCCAGATTCTCAGGGTGGATGGGGCAGATTCCAGGGGTCTCAGAGTGATGGAGATTCTCAGGGTTGATGGGGCAGGTTGCTTCAGGGGTATGGGGCAAATTCTCCAGGGTGATGGGGCAGTTTTCTAGTGATAGGGCAGATATCTCGGGTGATGGGCAGATTCTCAGGGTCTCGAGTTGTGGGGCAGATCTCAGGTTGATGGGGCAGGTTCTCAGGGTGAGGGCAGATTCTCAGGGGTGATGGGGCAGGTTCTTAGGGTGATAGGGCAGATTCTCAGGGTGATGGGGCAGATTCTCAGGGTCTCGGGGCAGGTTCTTAGGGTCACACAGTCTGGAACTGAGCTTCTACTAAGTTGCGACAGTTGAGATCCCACTAGTGGAATGTGAGATCCTCTGAGAATACAGAAGTAGCCAGTCGCTCCAACTCAGTTTGCCAGCACAATACCCTAGATATTAGGTTCGCTACAGTAAGAGATTACAGGACAAAAAAAATATATTTTTTTTCCCCAATGGAAGGAATATATACAGGCCATGACGAGTAGGCTCTGGCACATTAAGGCCAGTGGCCACCTGATGACATAAGTAAGGCCTGTGGCCGGATACCGTAGCACCTGACCCGGTGAGTGTGTGGCCAGTGGCATTTGCCCGGTGTGCCTGATGGCCAGCCCAGGACTGAATATACAAAAGTATGCGATACAAGTGTCTGAGTATCTGACAAATGATGCTTGCAGGGTCTGCCGTGGGGTATTAGTTCTGTCTCTTGAGTAAAACACTTGCCCATTTATTGGTTTGGAGCAAATTAAACAAAGCTACTTGTTTCTTAGTGGGGGCTGATGGGGAACAAGCAATAATGGAATAGTCTGTGACTCAATTTGGACATCTGAGTTCAGTTTGTAGCGTATCACAAACAGCTGGGTGATTAGTCAGAGCTAAAACAAATGTAACCCATTAACCAGATTATCATGGATATCGCAGTCAAATTAATCACATTCATTGTGTAAAAATGTAGCCGATGTCTTGTGATTAATTTCATTGAGCGGTGAGGAGAGGCTTTCAAAATTAAAGTGTTATTGATGTTCTGGAATTACCAAAATGCAACATTTAATACATTTCTTTAATACATGTGGCTGCCATTTAAATTAATATTTACTTTTATGATTCAAGCCGTTCTTATTTGCTGTCTTTCCCTTAGTTAGTGTAAGAAAAATGGATAAAACCTTATTATCCCAAGAGAAACTGGAGCCTTTAGATAAAGTTTGTGGTTTTAACTTTCGCACTTCACTATCCATTATGAAGGGCCAACACAAGCAAATTTACCAGCATGGAGGGCTGAGCTGGCCCTGTATGATGTGTAATACAATGTATAATGAGACTTTTTAAAATTAAATCTCATTGTTACAACTATATGTTATACAGGGCCAGCCAAGCTCTTTCTACAGCAGCAGCTCATTGAGATTGGCTCTTCATAATGTATAGCGAAGTCAAAGACAACTCTCCTGCCATCTCTCCCTTTAGTGAATACACCCAGAAGGGCTTCCACTTGACAAAATTAAGTCAAGGAGACGTGTTGCATCCACTAAGTTCTTCTCCACTGCCAAACGGCCAACTTATCAAATGTTGGATGCATCTTCATAACCGTCAAACGCAACTTGACAGCAATTCAATGGCAAATTCACTGCTCCACTGGGAATTCAAAATGTCAACTCAGCTCAAAACATATCCAAACACAGCGTGAAATATCAAAACATTTTTATTTAATTGTATTCTTTTTTTTTAATGATACGCAGTAAACAGGGTGATCATTTAATAGAAAAAGAGATGTAATGTAAAGAAGGTTAAACACCAAGAGGGTGGTGGGTAAGTGGATCAGTCCCCCAGCAGAAGTGGCGGACTGATCCATGCATGGATAGGACAGGCATATTGCTCTTAAATCTAAGACGAGACCAAAGACCGATTAAGGTTTGAGTTTTTACAGCAGGAAAAACAGGCGACTAGACGGGGGCCAAATGGGGCCGATCTGCCAGCATTTCCTATGTTTGTATGAATACATGCTTTATGGAAGCAGTGATTTTAATCCAACACTACAGGTAAGACATTTGTAAGGCTCTGATTGTACCCCTGGCACTAAAGACATTAAAATCGCATATAAAAAAAAACATATAAAAATGATTATATCTTATTATCTTGCTGTGCTCTCAAATTGGCAAAGTTCTCCCTGAAATAACACTACATGTCAAATAAACAGTGCGATTATAAATATTCATCTGGCAAAATCATATAAATATGGAATACAAGGAATATAGTATTCGGTTTATTTTAGAAAATGAACTGTATGACTCCGAACCAATTCCACATTTATAATGAGTATTTAAATATTGATACATGTTGGGTGGCAGAGCATATTTTAAAAATGTAATTTGGGATATTTTTGTGAAATATATTTTTCTGTAAATTCCTGTCTCTGCTTTATTTTTAGCACACGCAAAGCAGAATTAGTATGTATGTGATTGATGTGCTGGCTGTGAGGTGTGTTATTTGTTTTAATCCATTTGTATTAAATTGTACAGTATCAAAGAAGATGAATATGTTATATTCTGGTTAATATATCTTATAAATTAGTTATGGATCTGGAATCTGTGTTTGTAGGAAACAGCTCATTCACGAGAATTTTTTTGGGCTAAAAAAATTTGCCCAAAATTTGGGCTTTGCCTATATTGATCCAAAGGACTCTAGAATGGCTACCAAAGTAGGACCTCTCATCCTGGCATTCTTCGGTTTAACACACAGAATAGAAACTGTGCTTTCCTAACACACAGACATATTAAAAGAACAAATGATCCTGATGTCCCGTTAAGTGTGTCGAGCTGCTTGGCCAATACACTTGCCACTTGCCAGCATGTTTGCCCGTCTAACAGACTTGTTTGCCAATGGCATGGACAACAAGAACAAGGTAGCTCAGGAACCTGCAAACGCAAGGTCCCAATATCTGTGCTGTGTGGACTGCCCGGAAGTCCACTCGATAGAATGGACATGGCTACCCTTTGAATCCCATTTTATTAGGTTGATAAGAATTGCAGGTTTACAAAGTAAAGAACATCACAGAACATGCTCGATACGTAACCTAAGCCTTAAGCATTGTGGCTAAGGGGGATGTGGTTCAAAGGACCTATAGAGAATTAAGGACGTCATGGTAGGTGTGAATGGCTGGCTGAATATTTAGGGAAATTGGAGATCTCCCATATAGCCGGTCCATCGACACTATGAAGGCGTGTGGTTCAGGTGGAACAGACCTCCATAGTACCTTGATGTGGAGGGAGAAAGACACAAGCTCCTAATAAAGTTACAACTGCAACAAATTAAAGCTAAAATCCTAGAGCAGACCATGAACAGGAAAGACATTTTCCCCCCAAAATAAGTGTTCCAAACCCCCCACCTCTCAGTCCCGCAAACAGTTAATGCCCAGACTTCGTGCGACAATGTTTTGGGAAGTAAAATTTCTGTTTTTTCCTGTTTTGTGAATCAAAAGGTGTTAGATCCATTCATGTGTTTTTAAGGGAATGGAATACAGATGGGTCCGTCCACACGCCAGACCAAAATATCTGTGATTGCCTCGGAAACAACATTCCGTGTTTTTAGTGCAGAGAGCAATTATCCATCTGGAAGTAAATTACTGTACATCTCTTTCATTCATTCACCTCTGCCTAAGTCTACTCTTTCAGCGGACAGTTGGACCTTGTGTTACCCAGCAGCTTCTCTGTGGTCCACAGAGCTGTGTGAGGTCTTCCTTACTTTGTGTTAGGAAAGATACTGTAAAATGCCTTAGCGGTCTATATTCCTCCCCAAAACACCCCCCCCCCCATTCGGTCCTAAACATATTATTTGATTGGAAATGAATGTTAACTGCATCCTGATCAAAGCTATATTCCCAAAGGCATGTTGTGATATTTTCATTCTCTTAATTTTGTTTAAATGCCGCTGAATGATTTCATTTATAGGACAGTTCAGCGTTTTTCCTCCCCTCTTTTTTTTTTGCATTTTCAGAAAGCTCTCTGTTATGCAACACAGCTCAATGGATGCTTCAGACTACCAGTCTGCTTCCAACAAGTTTAATTTGTCTGGGATGAAATAACTTAAAGATGTTTTGACTTGGTCTTGATTAGAGAGGGAAATATATTGGTTAATTAAAGTCTCCTATAGTTGGAGGTTACTGTTTTTCAGGTTAGAAGTTACTGAGTTTTGCCAGGTGTGTCCGTAGAACAACCCAGAACAAATTCCTGCGAATACATGATTTCAAATAACCTTATTGAATAAATTTGAAAACGTTACACGACATTCCAGCATTCCTATACACAATTATATAGCATACATGTTTGCATTCTTGCACGTATACACGAGCAGAAGTTTAATACATGGAATATTGTTTTTTTTTTTTTAAGTTTTTGTAGAAATGACCCTAAGCTATATTTACATATTGGGAAACAAGTCGCACCAACTGCAAATGTTTAGCAGAAACCGTCTATTAACAATTTATAGAAGTTAAATATATACAGTATTTGAAAATATATTTTTTTAATTTTTTTTTTTATCTCCTCAGAGTAAATAATTTAAAAAACTAAAAAAACACAAAATTTGTAGTCCCCAATAGCTTCCTCATTAGCCATTTGAGAGCCCCATGCCATCCTCACACCTCACTGTCTTCATCTTTTCATGTTAAAACGTAATTACTGTCCAGTTTTTCAGCAATATAAGTGAAAAGAAACCCGGAGAAATACGTGAGCCTCCTCGGCCGAAGACAAGAAAGGGGCATCAAGTCCAGTACGAGGTCTTTGTTTTCGGGGAACTGTCCCCTGATTGAGACTTCGGTCCTCGGTCACTATTTGCTCCCTGATGTGTCCAATGACATCATAATAAAGGTGTTGTTCCGCTTAGATTGCGGAGTTTTGTAGAGGGTTACACTAATAAACCTTAGCAAATCTACAATAAGCTTACATAACATGTACCCGCCAAAAACAGTAACTACGCAAATCCAATATATTTAGATTAAATATCACCAAAAACACCAAATACCCACCAAAAACAATAACTACGCAAATCCAATATATTTAGATTAAATATCAACGAATTTCTATGATATGAAAGTTTAGAAAAATTACACATTAAAGCACAATTATCTAGGTTAGATTAGTAAATGGGGTGCCACAAAATTATAAGTTTTTGTACAAGGATAGAGTGCTGACAAATATGTTAATTTTCCTTTACTTAATTTTCCTTTATAAGCATGTCAGGTCTATTCTGGTCTAGTGTAAAACATTATAATAAAAAAAGCAAAAAAAAGGCATTTTTTAATAGAAAATACCACACTTTTGAAATAGAAATATGGAACCCTGTCTGTTTATGATCAAAAAAAGTTGTTTTGATGGTAAGTAAAGGATATATTTTTACCGAATTGGCCAAGGAGGCAGGCATATGATAGGGGCCATCTGGCCCACCTAGGCTGCCCCATTTACACTAAAAACGTTGGTGCTGCCAGGCTGGAAGCTTTAATTACATACTTCACAAGGTTTGCTTGTGGACTTAACAAGCAAACTTACATTCTTTAACGGTATTTACTGTCCACAGTCTGCTGTAGAGCACAATTCTCTTCGTGGAAAATATTTCTGCCCATGAAATGTAAAATCAAATTGGGCTGAGTTAGTACTTGGTTTTTAAGAGGTTATTCTTTTATCTGAGCTCCGTCCAAGATCTCTTAAAGGAGGTGCCAAATTAATTACTGTTACAGAAAAAAAAAATCACATAACTGTTCCTTTGAAGGGGATTTTTTTCAACTAGTATCAGATTACAAATATTTTAGTTTTCTTTTAAAAAAAAAAATAGTTTTTATAATTTAATGTTTTCAGGCAGCTGTATATCAGCCATTTGTATTTAGTTCTCGCTCTGTTATCTGAGCCCCAATCTACTAGACAAACACCCCGACTCCTTATCATACTGCCTGTGGGAAACCATAGAATGGCTCAGTCACAATCACACAGCCTGACACTCTGAGTGATGCAAGTCTGTTGAGGAACTGACTTCATTAGCATTGCCATAAAGCATCAGCTCATCGTGGTGAAGAATCCTTCGAGATGCATTTGTCCCTTCCCCCACCCTCTGCTATTATAACACATGTTTTGGGACTTTTTTTTTTTAACAGGGTGTATCAAAAAGGTAGTGAAAAATTTCTTTACATACAAGTAATAAAATATACATCCTATGTGTTACTCCTTTGGAGGGACAGCTCTTCATTAGAAATCCCTGTGTTTCACTCTTTTTCAAGGGAATTTTACATTTTTGTGCATTTCCATGTTTAGTATTGTTTTACATTTTTAATTTAATTTAAAAAATGAGCTAGAACCAAGATCCAGGTCCACCGAAAGCGAAGGAGGACAGTCATATCTCAGTCATAATTATTTATTATATTATTTTAACATTTATTTTTTGAGGTGTATGTCTTCTGGCTCCGATTCATTTCGCGTTATTGCAGACTGCATCGGAATCTTATTGTCGGGCCGGTCAGGAAGTTGTAAACCACTTCCTGGACCCTACATTTGCGCATGAGCCTTGAGCCCTAGATATTGTTAACAGCCCAACAGTTTCTCTGTAAAGCTGTTATCAGAAATAAAATTAGGTCAGTTTAAAGTTCGATGCACGTAGTCCCCGTATAAAGCCCAACAGTAAGCAATACGAGAAACTTTATATTATTAACCCTTTAAGGACAATGGGCCGTCCCTAAACCCATTGAAAACAATGCATTTTGAGCCCGTACATGTACAGGCTTTGTCATTAAGGGGTTAAAACAAAAAAAAGGTCACTTTACATTTACATGGTGCCCCTCTTCCAAATGCATAGGGGGTTCTGCTGGATCCCAACATGTACATTTGCCCTTTCCTCACCCCCCTCAGCTATTTTCCATCCAAGACATGTGTTGGTTCCTGCCACTGATTGGCTACGTCAAGCAGCCAATCAGTGTCAAGAATCGGCAGACCAAGAAGGAGACGAGGAGCTGCAGCTTCTCCAGGTAACCGCTCCTTATCTTTTTTTGTGTGACTATTAAAGGATGTGTATTAATGTAGTCATTGAGTATTTTAATATATACTAATATATACATTGAGTATTTTATATATTTCCAATATTCTTTGGACTGTCTGGGGCAGTAAAATACCCCTTTAAAAATATATGAAAACAATCAAATCAGATTTTATGGTCAGGTCCTTTGGAGGTAAAATGGTCCGTACATAATTAATGTTACACATAAATACGTAGCGCTAAATCACTCTTTTCCTTAACAATATAAATACAAAATATCGAATTATAAACGTACAGACGCGTACAAGTAGACTTCAGAGCAGAATTGCGCATTTTACGTACTTTGGCCCACACAAGACACTGTACTAAAGAGGAGGACGCTCAAGGGTCGGTCCCGCTTGTAACTGGCTCGTGATTGGCTGCTAGCGGCCATGGTAAGTAAGGCTGTGAAGGCAGGCGGCCATGATGGATAAGGGCACTCATGTGCGTTCTTATTTGCAGGCTGATGAGGTTTGCTTTCACTCGGGCAGGTCGGCCTGAGCTTTGCGCAGGTAGTGGTTGCTGATCTGCCTCACTGGGTAGGAGGTAAGTAATCGTGAAGGGGTGTTTTGTTTACATACACCCCAACCGTACAGCACGATTGCAAAGTACCTTTTTTGTTTGACACAAAAACATAACTTTTGTCAGTATTTGCAAATAGGAGGCTGTGTTCCTGAATGTATTCTCAAATATTTTCACCAAGGCATGAAGGAAGAAAAGCCCCAAATCATAAATGCCTCAATCCTTTGAGTGATGGGGGGGTGCTAACCTGTGAGCCAAAGGGTTAAACTAGGATGGAAACAATTTACTAAAAAATCCATATCAGTAACAGGAATTTGTAATTGTCATTTTTTTTAAATCCTATTTGTTGCTTCAAAATGCTAAATGTGAAGATGTCACATGGAACTCATTTTGCCACCACGTCTTGCCCACTTGCTCTTGGCTTAAAAGCGAGAACATAATTTAGAAAGTTGGATTCTTAATTAAAAATACTTTTAAATAAAATTTCCTTAAGATGTGCCTGCGATAAAATATTTAACTCCCTTGATGTTTCTGGGGGAAAAAATAAACTATTATGTCCTCTACCTACCTGGCATAAGTAGTTATTTATTATATAAACTTTATTTTTACCCCCCTGTATGAATTAATTGCGCAATATCCTGGGTGTATTTACAGGGGCATATAGTTTGATGCTTAGGCTACTCTTAATATCAATTTCTTGACAACTCTTCACAACTGTAAAAACAAGAAACAATTATATAAGGCCCACACTAAATTTAATTGGCTAACACATAAAAAAAAGGTAAATAATAATAAAATCTAGGTATATTTTCCTGGCTGTGATTTATAAACTAGAAGAAAAGCAAGAATTTTTAGGAATATTTAGCAAAAGTGTTTTTTTACTCGTGTAGGAATGTGAGTGATTTGTTCTGGGTCTGCTATGAATTCTATAGAACAAATAACAAGGCCCCGTTTTAGGATTATTAACTAAGTTCGCACACAATCATTTTAAATTAACCTTTTTAATTTTTTTGTACATAGTAGAAGACATTATTTTGGCAGGGGAGGCTCTTTCTCCCATACCAGAGAGTACATTTCCTGGTACGTATGTCCAATGTGACAGACTTTGGGGTCTATTCACTAAAGGAAGAGTTGTTTTTTCAGCTCCCCCCAGGGAGCTTCTGCTGCAAAGAAGAAGCTTGGCCGGCCCTGTATAATGTATAGTTAAATCAGTGAGCTCTCTTCAGTCTCATTATACATTGTGCAGGGTTTTGCTTGCTGGGTAACCCTGCCCTTCATAACCAATAGTGAAGTGAGGGAGTTGAAAGCCGCGGTTTAGGGCATAAGCCCCTTTGTGGTGGAGATTTCAGTAACTGCCCCACTTGGTCACAGCCATTAAGTAAATCTGTCCCTGACAGACTGACCAGTGTGGCCTGGATTAATTCTGAATCCTACATATAGCCGCTCAGTGTGTAATGTGAGCAGCCAATCAGGGGAGAGAACAGTTTTCCCGCCTTTTTTGTTATTACTCTGTGCAGCGCCAGTTCAGTCAGGCAGCGGCCATTGCAGCTTCTAGCGGACATTACTGCTGCTCTTAAGAAAATGACACATTATGGCGGTTAATTTTTGAGTGTTTGAGCCTCATGGAATATAATAATTAAGTAATAATGATATTTGCTCGTTATATATATGGTAAAAAAGATAGTGAATAGTATCCCAGGCTTCAGTTTTGATCCAAGCTGTGTGTGTATTTCAGGTAACTGCCCGTTTAGACAGATGAGCCATAGTCTTGTGGCGACCAACACAATGGCTTCTGCTGCGGCCTCATCGTCGGGGAGGGTGTCGGGGAAGGCTACCAGTTTTGCGCCGGAGCTCCAAAGCATGATGTAAGTGCCAAACCTAACAACCTCTATCTACTCAGCTTAACGCGTTATCCCTACTGCTGCCGAATGGCCCGTCGCCTACCGCATAGTAATTTAAGTTGAAAAAACACCCAAGTCTGTCAAGTTCAACCCTTCTACCGATCCTTCCTGCCATTGATCAAACACAGGGCAACCCCCCCAAATATGAGGTACTTAATTTATTGCCACTCAAAGGGGATTTTCCTTCCTGAACCAATTATTAATGTTTATTCTGTCATTTATTGTCCTGTATGAACCTTGCTTTTAAAGGCTTACATTGTGTTTCATGAAACCACCTCTCT
Organism: Spea multiplicata; assembly: GCA_009364415.1. NCBI lineage: Eukaryota > Metazoa > Chordata > Amphibia > Anura > Pelobatidae > Spea > Spea multiplicata. The sequence continues at coordinate 96,142 of VKOC01001476.1, read as the reverse complement.
TGGCAGTGAATTCCATGCCTTTTATTCCAAACAAGAGCAATTTTTTTTTTTGTCATTTAATTCTAAATGTTTAATCGCACAACATACAGAAATGTGTAAGAGCTTTTTCTCTTGCAACAACCTATGCCTGCTTTTGTGTCACGTGACAATTAAATGTTATAATTTATTATGATTTGACTTGAATCAAAAAAAATTAAAAAATTATATTAATGTATATATACAGGAATTATGTTTCTGATGCTGCATTTAGTTAGAGAGTTACATTTCGCACAGTAGGTAGATCAGCACCTGTTTAATTTTGTTACCAGTTTGACAGTGGAGATTCCTTAATGTCCTCACTGGTCCTCTGTATGATTTCTACTAAGTAAGCAGCACTGTTTCTGCCATACTTGGGAAAGCGGTAACCACCCAAAACATTGTGGGTTACCCCTCTTCCTATGTTTTCTTTTCATTGTCCTGGCTCATTCCTGTGTGTCGGGGATGTGAGGCAGTATTAGAGGCCAAAAATAAACACAGGGGAAGTAGAGAATGGATTCCACCTCCCCTTGCCTCAAGTGGTTTCTTCCAAAATACTGAGACAATAAATCCCCCCCTCCATCTCAAGTGTCTTGTTCCATGTATGCTTCCTTTTTTGAAGTCTGAGCAGGGAGTGCTTCCTGTGACATCGTTTATGTCCGTTTCACAACACAAGGAGAGCGGCCTGCTTTTGGAGATGCCCCCTTTTTTGACTGTCCAGGTGCAGGTGAGTGAAGGCAGTATACTTTTCTTAATTCAGCTGGAATGGTTCAGGTATTACCTCATACACCTGCTGAGTCTCTATCTCTCAAACGCTACGTGGTTTCCGTTAAAAATGGCACTGCTTTTTGCGTGCTTGATTCAATCCTGTATTGTCGGTAATGAAAACGTCTAACCTCCCTTGGGTCGTCACAGCAAACAGACATGTAAGTAAATAGAATTAAACCTAGTCCGTGGGCCATTCATGTGTTTTATTTTATATTATATTCTTTTAGAAGGCTAGCTCAGATCAATACAGACAACTTTTAAAATAGCTTGCCCGATTCTATTGTAGACTGCTCTTGTGGGTGCTGGTAATCTGGTAAACTGATTTCTTCTGTAATCGCACAAGTGTGAATATTCATTAGAAGCCAAAAGGTCAATCTACTTTCACCTTGTCTTTAAATTGATTTAATCCTGCTGGTTTGCGTCTTTGGAAAGCCTTAAGGACTAGATGCTATGGTGAGTCTAGAATTACGCCTCCATTCTCATGGTGCCAAGAGAAATGCCATTTACAGCTCGCCCATGAAAGCCCAAATACAGTGTCCGTGGGCCCTGAAACTGCTTATCTGCTGTCTGTGTGTGATTACGTTGCTTGTTTTAACTGTTTTGTGTTGATGAATGCTTGATTGATGGTGCTCTGCTGCTTCACAGCGCACTTACAAATGTTACATAGTACATAAGGCTGAAAAGTGACCCAAGTCCATCAAGTGTAACTTTTCTATCTAACCTTGATACTCTTCTTCCAAAAGAAGGCAAAAACCCTCTAATTAAGCTACTTCGAATTCTGCCATCAGGGGGAAAAATTCCTTCTTGACTCCAAAAGGCAATCAGATTTTTCCTTGGATCAAAAGTCTGCATACTTTACGGTATGATAATGTATTACTGACACATGCTATGCCTGTATATACCTGCTTATGCTTTGGATGATTTGTGTTCTGTGCTGTCTTGCAGTATGCCTTGTATATGATCTAGCAATATAGTAATTTAAGTCCATCAAGTTCAACCCTTCTACTCATCCTTACTGATTTTCGATCCAAAAAAGGCAAAATTTGATCAGTTTCTATATATTTATCACGCAGAGAACGTTTGCCTTACATGTTGGTTCTTCACTACCTTTGTGGTTGGGATTAGTCTGATATGCTGATGGTGATTTTTTTCTCTGTAATGGCACGTGAGCTAAAATCTCAGACTCTCCTAAGTGGTCACTTACCACAGGGCAAGCTATTTAGCATTGTGTGTTCTCAACCGAGCTAGCCTTGTAAGCTTTTTGTGTTGGGAGTATTCCGTTAGGAATTTTTTTTTTTTAAGCCCTCATCTCTGCACTGGGACTCTGTATAAAAATTGCCACCGTGATAGACTGTGGGACTATAGTAGCCTCCTTACACATGCGTTTGCCTTTGTATTTGTATATAGACTGTATGTACACTACCGTTTAAAGGTTTGGGGTCACGAGGAGATTTCCAGCTGTAACATTTTTGCAAAAGGGGTTTTCTAACAAGCAATTGGCCTTTTATAATTAAACATGAATCAGTGAACACAATGTGCTATTGCAGCACAGGAGTGATGGGAGTGATAAAGGGTCTCTGTACGCCTATGAAGATATTCCATTAAAAATCAAACATTTCCGGCTACACTAGTCATTTTCAACACCAACCCTGTCTGCTCTGGATTTCTCATCCATTTCATGTTATTTTTTTTATGCATCTTACAAAAAGTGACTAAGATGTCATAGTAAATAAACCTTCTGGTTAGTCAAACTCTTGAGATAGTTTATTTGTGGTTCTAAAGAATATAAGACATTGAATAATCAAAGTTGTATGTTTAAATCATTGTCATATTTTCAGAAGAGTGCAATTGCAATGTCACAGATATTGCGATTATACGACTGGAAGGAAAAGCCGTATACATAACCTATACCTGTACAATTTGACAATGTAGGCCAATGTAGACTCAATTTGGTAGAGATCCGTGCTTCGCATTCTGTTCCCATTATGACAAAATACTACTTTGCTGTTTTAATTAATGCTCCATTTTGTGTGACGGCCTCTTTGAAATATACTTTTGTTTTTGTACACAAGTAAATCTAGATAACTCTATACTGTACTGGACAGTCTTATAAGCAAATTAGGTTACCAGAATTTTGGTTAGGAACACAACCCTATTTACATCATGTAATTCGGTATAAAAAAAAAATCTGACTTCACTCGCATTATCTCTTCCCGAAACCTCTGATTGACTGTGATTGGCAATGCATAAAGTCAGTAAATGTACCTAAAACAATGACTTACGCTAACGTGAGAAAAGGAGAGTCCTGCCTGTTTGTAAATCCTACTGAATGCACTGTGGAGTTTCACGCGCTAGTCCATGCAAATAATTATGGAGCTACGAATATTTCTGACATATACTAATCTTCAAAAGTTTGGGGTCACTTAGAAATGTCCTTGTTTTTGTCCATTAAAATAACATGAAATAGAACAGAAATCCAGGTGCACAGAGGCCTTTCATCACTCCCATCACTCCTGGGTACCAATGGCACATTGTGTTTGCTGATCCAAGTTTAAGTTTAAAAGGCTATGAAGGAATATGCTGTTGATAAATCCAGAAAAGTGATATCTACTCTCTAATATAAGTTTACCATCTTGCAGAGGGTCAGTAAAAGAAATATCGATGGGGCTGTTTTTATATGATCACTAAATCTGTAAGGTTAGTGGAATCCATGAGTGAGCACCCCCCCCTTGACTGAATTACGGAATCCAGGCTTTAGAGAAGGGACAGATGAATAGAAGCAAAAGGCAAGGAGTGATCCAACGATATTGAGCATTTCTGTGAGTTAAATTGTAATCCATGCTGAAAACTCTCAGGACGGTAAAGGTCAGCGTGGAGGCAGCCCTGCTGCTGTATCTCGGTATATAATTGCACTCTTGAACTTAAGTTCACTTTTTACAAAAGTCGTCATTGTTATTCCTATGCGGTGGTGAAGGAGCTGACTCTGTCCACATTTGTCCAGACAGGTGCTCAGCATTTCCCTTCCTACCGTCTGATAATATTCATCATATTCTCAGTGTGAATCACGTAAGCTCCGGGCTCGCTGTCCTTGGTCCCTGGGATTTCTCTCCTTAGTGTTTGTACACGCCGTCTCTTCCCGCCTGGTTGTCTGCTGGCGGTTTTTTTTTTTTTCTCCCTCCCTATCGGGAAGACAGAAGCCATCTCAGGCCACGGTAATGAAGAGGAGGCTCATCAACACATTCTGGTTAACCGAGCTGTAATTTAGAGCTTTGGCGAGTTTCTCAATTCTCTCCCGAAGGCTCTAAAATCACAGCCTTGTGTTTTGTAGCCCGACGTCTCTTCTGTGTTTTATGCGATTGCAGTTTTCAGGGCGCAATCAGTATACCGCTTCGACAAGCACAAACGTTTCATTAAAGGGAATTCTCATTATCTGTTTGAATTAAGTTTCAGAGGCTAATGCTCTTTACTCGATGAGAGCAATTAAGCACCTTTTTATACGATTACTTACAGCTTTTAGGAACCCATTTCATAACTGGTTTTTAGCATTGTAGCCGGTATGCCTGTATGTAAATACATGTTTAGTGCCGTTAATGGTATAATTGATCTGTTATATTTTAGCCTAGACAAGTTTTAACAAAGAAGCACATCTTCAACATCTATTTTTGATATAGTTATTTTCTTAGAGTAGTTAGATCAAAATACTTTATTATAGCAATCTTATGAAATAAAAACGGTAACTTATATCCAGCATTTAGCATTTTAAGTTCCTTTTATCTTTATTTTTTTGGGTGATTCAATCAATGTAGGTACTTTTTACATTTGGTTTAAATGTACAGCACCGTTTTACCCCATTAAATCCGAATGGCAGGATCTGTAAAAAATGGTGAAACAAAATACTTATATCAAGTCCTTCCTCTATAATATCTGAGATGATCGCGCCTGCAGTCACACTGAGCTATCGCTCTCTCGTGTGTGTCTGCGCATGCCCGCAGTCCCCTATGTTCTATCACACAATTAAAGATGTACAATTGCCTGCCCACATTATCTGTTTTAGTTTTTATTGTACGTTCGCTTAAATCCTCGTGCCGTCTAACTTTTCACCTATGTATTTGCTAAGCAATCATCTAACACATTGTCTTGCAAGCGCGGCTTTTATTGTTTTAATTATATATATGTATATATATAATATATATATATATATAATCTCTATCGCTGCTCCTTCCTGTGTTCAAACAATGTCTGTTTCTAACTCACATATATTGTGTATCCTTAATGTGCAAACTCCTTAAATAATAAACGTAGGATTTATGAAAGCGCCACATCTGCTGAAAGTCTATGCCAGACGTTTCACAATCTTAACATCTCGGAATGGGTTTACGACGTTGGTTCATGCTGAACAAAACCTTTGTTTATCTTGGATTACGAATAACATTCTAATAGTGCGATCAGCAGAAATAACTGGCAAACAACTTAAAAAAGAGAGGGAAAAAAACCCAAAAGTTTTTTTATTTGTGTAGCAAAAGGACACAACTATAGCTGGAAAATGATTTCACAGGCTTCTGTAATTACACACTTGAGCCGAGACATGATAATAGATTGTAACTCTGAAATGTTGCAATGTGTCTGTCTCGGCAGGCAGGATCCCGGCATCCGGCGGAATTATCTCTGTGGCCGTGAGTGCTGATCACGATGCCGTACGGAGCATAGACTCTTATCTCACGCAAGCGCAGGTCATGTCTAGAGACGAATAAATTGTTCTGTTCTAGAATCCATGGTGCTTAGCTGCCAAACATCATTAGCTTTTCCATACACACGGTATCTTATTGATATGATAGGAAAACTCAGAGGACGTAAGCTTAGTTTACATCTAAAGCAATCTGTTTTTTGTTCCTGTGCTGCTGTTACAGAATTTGCGTGATCTTTTGAAACGCACGAATGTCAAGGCTCTACTTACACCTCTGAGGGCTCTTAGGGGTTAACATCACGGGGGGGAAAAAATAGAACCAGAAAGCCCAAGGTTGGAAGAGGTAAGATGTTTTCTACGGCACCCGAGATTGTCGGTAAATGTATTTTAATTTACATTCTTTTACCGCAGCAGTGCTGAACATGTGTTTTATTAGCTCTGTCCTGCCATTCATGGCTTTTCAGAGTCGTTCTACGTTTTTAATCTTAGTGTCTGCCAACCTTCTGTACCCCGGCAACCAGCATTAAATAGATCTCCAATTGTAATTAAGAACATGGCAAGTTTACAATGCAGAGACGTTCCTTAATAGAAGTCCAGTTAACTAGCAGGAGACATCAGTATTCACCAATTAAAAGCCCCGTTTCTCACATGTACCCTGCGAACGTGACAATAGTTTTCACGGCATTAGCATGACTGCCGGTTTGTGGTTTGTGAGTAAAGTCTATTTTGAGACTGAAACTTTCTGTGGGGATGGCTGACTTTTTATATGGAGGGAAAAACTACTCTCGTCATCGGCTGACTACAAAAGAAAGACTCACGGGACCCCTCGCAGAGTAAATGGTGTCTGTGGACAGGACAACATGTGTAATAATGATTCCTTTTATTAATGCCAGGAACATAAGGTCCTTCATTGCATCTTTCCATGACTCAGAGCCATTTGCTTAGATATCTTTTGTCTGCTTGAAGTCAACACAGTTGGACCCCTGTAACAAAAGCTTATTTCTTTCACCAAAATCCTAACACCAACGGTGAATCAGCATTTTGAAGTCATATTGCTTAAATTACAGGGATGAATTATGTTGGCTTGTACACAGACAATGCTATGGTTGTATCATACGATTTTTCCTTTAGCTGCATCAAGGAGGAATACAGTACGATGTAGTCAGAGTATCCATTATTTGGAATATTAGTATTGGAGGGGGGGAGGTAGTGTGTGGACAGGCCAGCAAGATCAGCGTCTGTGAAATACTTGTTATATATCCACAACACAGTGTTTATTGTGGCGGATTTAGGTGTCCCTGCACCCTTAGTCATCCAACGTGCTGTATGTTCTCATTTTAATTGACATGCCTTTCCGTACTACGATTTATGACTTTGATATCCCATGTTCGCAAAACACACAGAAGTTAAGCTGCAGCAGTAGATTTATAGTACTCTCTGAGACTGGCCCAATGTTTCCGTTAGGGCTCCAACTAACTATTTTCATAATCTATTAGTTGGCAGATTATTTTTTCGATTGGTTAATCCGATAAAAAGCACTTTAATGCACTTGTTGTTTTTATTTCCCAACCGCTGCCCCCCAGATATGCCTTATACCCCCCCCTATTTGCGAAAGTGCCCTCTGAAATGCCTTATACCACAGATATGCCACTCTGGCCCCCCAAATATGTCTTATACACCTATATGCCACTTTGCCCCTGATATGTGTTAGAACACCCCCCCCCCCAAGCTCCAGATTCCTTGGTGTCTAGTAGGGGTAGCCGGTGAAGGTCTGCGCATTCTGCACAGACAAATCTCTGCTGCTGGCCGGCACTTTCGCTGGAGCTTCTATGACCGAGCACTGGAAGCTCGTGTCACGCTGGAGCTCCATCGTAGAAGCCCCAGCAGGGCAAGTGGAGGACAGTCCCGGAGGATGTCTGTGTGAATGGCACAGACGCCCCCCCCACTGGCTGTCAGGAGAATCTGAGAGTGCTGCGGGGGATTTGGATCTTAGTGTTATTATCTGACCTCTGTTTGACGTTGGATTATAAATTGAAGGGTATTTTTCAGAGCATTGGCAACGATTTTCATTATCGATTTATTATGGATTTTATCAATTTGTTGTTGTAGCCCTAGTTTCCGTTATTAACCTTCATGTTTTGTATGAATACCACCTCGTTTCCAGCATATTCATAGAGTAATATATGAAGTCAAGGAGGACCTGTGTACAATAAAGTGCTAACAAAAGATCTCAAAGGTAAGGCGTATCTCTTTGTAGATGAGACAAAGGTTTGCAACAATACAGATATTTGGGTACAAGAAGCCAAATGGCTGAGGGTAAATTAGAAGAATGGTTAACAGCGTGGCAGCTGAAGTTTAATGTTGATAAATATAAAATAATGCAGTTATGTAAAAATCAAAATGTAAAATATATGATTCCATGCTGATCTTCACAGGATTCAGAATTATTTAATATAGGAAATGTTCTTTACGTTAGACTGTGATAGCCGGAGCCATCGTATAAAAAGCGATTTTACTGCGGCGTTATCGCTGTAGCAACCAACAAAACGGAGCTACGGGAAGAAGTCTCGCTGCACGGTCCGCTGCTGCCTTTATTCTGTAAAGCTGTTCGCTAAGCAGCCACGTTTTCTCTCGTCGGCGCAGATAAATGTTCTGTAACGGCTATCCTGTGCTTAAGGAGTAACTCCCTTGAATCTCCTCTTTTTGTTAATGCGAAGAGGAAATTCTATAATACGGAGACTATTAAAGCATGATTCATAACAACAGCAAAGGGCCCGCTGGGGTGAAATCACTCACAATGCGTTCCACCTGTTTCCAGCGGATTTCCAAAGAACGGCTGCAGGTGGTTTTCTCCTCGAGATGTTTACGGCCGCAGGGATCTGGGTTTTGGACAGAAGGTGGGTTATAATTCACTCTAAACACGTCGTCAAACCCTACGACTGAGATTTTACCTTTCCGTAAAGACGTCGTTAAAAGAAAAGCGTTCTAGTCAGTAGCGCTCTGTCATTGCCTGGCCCCAGACAGATGTTTTGCTGTTTAAGCATCGAGCTGCGGTCTCTTTTGATAAGTAGCAGGACGACCGATTATGTTATTTCCGTTTGTTTCAATATTCTCTTTATCAAGTGCTAGCTCACCTGCCAAGATCTAGTCCTGGTTTTGCATTATAACTCCTATCGTACTCTGACAGTTGCAAAGAGTATTGCTAACCTGGCTAGCGCAGTTCAGGGAATGTTCTGCGTCTTTTAGCTGAAAAATGCTCGTTTTGAGTAATGGAGTATAAAGATAGATTAACCCATGGCAATTCAAGTTCCGTAACGCCAATCTAATCCACAGATTACGCTAAACAAAGCAAGAATTCAGTGCATACCCAACAAATGCCGTTCAAAACACCCACTTAAGGCATAAAACCTGTCATTCTGTCACTATGTGGCCAGATATTGCTACCCCCGACACTTTGTACCCTAATCTGGGTGAGTCAGTCTAACTTTTCACGGCTATATTGCTTACCAAGGGGATGGATCAGTGGGACTGCATCACAATTATCATCGTCTATCCAGGGATTCTGTAGCGGTGTTCCTCGGATCTATTTATATTGGTGCCGACGTATTTAACAGTGCAGTACAATAGCTATACAGAGTATAACCCGCGTAAAGCAGTTTGGACTTGAAGGTGGCCCTTCTCAAACTAATATACAATGTAGATGTTTTGAGCTCCATGAATTCTGTCATAAAAATACATTGTAACGATTGCTAAGTTTGTTCAGAACTTCATTTGTTGATCTCTGAAGTAGTCTTAGAAGAGCTTGAAATATTTGAAAGGTTTTTATTTCCGTGGCGTAAGTCGTACTACAGTGAACAATATATTTTGTTGCCTATATATGTAATCACATATGTTGTGTGTAGTTGTGCTGCAGAATTAACTGTCCTTATGGCGCTGAAAACTCTTCCCTGTGTATGCCCACGTGTTTAAAACTATAGTATGCACCTGTTATCAAAACTTTCAAGTAAATATATAAGATAAAAATCTTCTTTAGCATTGTTTTACAGGCCCAGTAAGTAAAAAGGATCATTCATTGTGTAGATTTTTGGCTGTTTGTTCCCTCTGATCCTGAAATGGTTAAGTGGGTCAATTTTAAATGAAAACCATAAGATCTGAGAGCCAAAAAAGCGCGGCGTGTTAACAATTTCCAACAAGTAAGACCATGTAAAAACACATTAGGTAAGTGATTACTACTAATATACGGATAAATAGTGCGGCTTGTTCGTTCTTCGTGGAATGCAAACATATGGTACTAAAACACAAGCCTGAATCGGCCCGGTGTGCGTTTCTCGAAGGAAGCCGGAACGTGCGAGGGGACCGAGCCGGTCGAGTGTCTGAGGCTTATTGGAAGAAATGTAATAAGCTCTCATCAAACATTTGTTAACGAGTTAGAAAGCCAAGAGCAGCAATCTCCCTTTAGCTGTCACAGCGCGTGCATTCAGTGGGTTTTATGCAGCATTAAAGTGCATTAAGTGAAAGTACAATGCAGAGCAGAAACTGTTGGATTAGGAGCCGAGGAGCTGGCCAGACTCAGCAGCTTCTATTTCGTTCCCTGTTGAAATCCCTAGCTCATCTGAACCCTGGGCCGCGGACCATGTATTCCAAATTAAAATAACACTCCTGCCCTTGTATGTAGGGATCAATGTGTGAGCATAGGCTGGCACCTCCTTGCTAAGCAGTAAAGCCATGCGACCCCATCAAGCCCCTAATCCCCAGACAACTCGCATACGCACTAGCACACATTCACACAAACTACCGGGACCCACGTTCCTGGCTGCGCAAGTACATCCAAGTGGGACTGAAGACTTTTAGGCAAGCCCTGGGGAAGCTTAGTTAATATCTTGGTTATTTTGTGTCACTGGGGAACCCCTACAGTTTTCTTCCATGTATGTGGGATATCCATTCCAGGGCGCGTTTGCTACAGCTGAGTGTTGCCTTTCCCAGCCAGGCTGTACTAAGGGGTGATGCGATCCTGAGCTGATGTCAGACACGTTGTACGTGAAGTCAGAGTCTGATCGCAAAGAGAGAGATGCATTTTGCTGTATGTGTGACCTATGCGTGACATCTGTAAAGACTTGTTATATGGATTTATACATGTCCAATATTTACATGGTTACCGTGCCGTCTACATCACGGGACGGGATCGCGCACTGCGTTTCATCTCTAGGGGGCTTCCTGGCAACTGGCTTAATTATGGGTCAAAATAGAAAGTTACTGTTTTTGTTACTTTTTGTGACATGCATATTCTTTATGAACGTAGGACTATAACAAAAGGATATCAAAGTATAGCGAGCTCAGGATATCCATAAAAATCCTTGGTATTTGATGAATGACAGACTGTTATAATCTATACAATTATGTATAAAGATGTTTGAAGCGGAAAATGCAGAATTCCAGCATTATAGGAGGTGGCTTGTAACGGGGGGGGAGGTCACTCTGGGTAGAAGCGGCACCCAGCCGATGCCTGCGGGGAGGAACGGCCCTTACTGAGCTTTCAAAACCTCGAATAATACAAGAACAGAATGAAACGTCTCATTTCACAACCACCACGGAGTAAGAACCACTGCAGCAACATAATGCATGATGGGAATTGTAGTCTCATGACAAGTAAAAGCTATTGAGCTATATACTTCTATTCTAATGAACGCACGCTAATTACCTTGTGTTTTCTTGGCCCCGATAGACGGATGTACAGATGGAGGGCTTGTGAAGAGTGAATTTGACACTTTAGCTATGCCGGAGTGAAGTGTGGATAAAAGGATTGATTATGTGACATTGTAAACTACAGGATACATTTACTGCCCCTCAGAGCCTTGCTGTTTTCCATTGGAAGTACTGCTTGTTCTAAGCTCTGCAGACTAAATTCCTGCGTTAACCCTTTAGGCATCAGGTTGTGGCAAGCGGACGGTGTATTTATATTCTCCTTACGGAATAACGCTGTGGCTTGGTTTCTGGAAGCTCTTAGCCGCAGCCGTTTGGATGGTGCTTCGCGGAGTGTCCGTGTTACTCAGGTCTCTCCTAGCGGTGTGTCTGACGCAGGTCAGAGGGTGCTGAAAAGTAACGTTAGCAGGTGGCCATCTAGTACGAAAAGTGTAAGGACTGGCAGCCTATTGTGTTCTTTCTGTCGTTATTCTGCCTTTGCAGACAGTTGATGAATATAATAGAATAGAATAGGTATATATATATATATGTAATATATAATCTTGCTCAACATACCCGCCCCAAACGTCCTATTCTTCCTTAAACGAATGATTCTGCCTGATGGCGCGGTAAAACGTAATGTTTCAGAGGTCATCGCAGTGAGGGTATTTAAACATGCATGGGATAGACATACGGCATCTGACCAAGGGACCGGTCGAGAGTCTTTACAGTGGGACTGGGTGGGCTGAATGGGTTTATCTGCCGTTTCCGTGTTACAATTTATACAAATTAATTTACGCTGGGTTTCTTCTAACCAGCAAATCGTTGAAGATTTGTTTTTATGTTCAGGAGCCCAACATACAAAAATAATTGTGGAGCTTTTCAAAGTCTACCCATGGATGCCATGTAATATTAGTAGGTATTTGTGGTTACTTTTGCTGCTACTTTACACTGGACTTGTCACCTAAAACATGCGCTTTTAACATTTTCAGTTGCTGCCAGTCTCTTTTGTTGGGGGGTGATGGTTATATTGGGACAAGATAAAAACGTAAGCTTTTGGGACCGCGGACTTTGCCCATTTTAACAATAATAAAGTTTTTTTCTTTGGCTGACCAAACACTTTGGTAATTTTTGATCCAGCCTAAATCCTCCGTATCGGCATCCCTGATATTTTCTATACCCGGGGAACTCCTCCACGCTTAATGATCTATTTGCCCTAGAAATACATTTTATGCAGATGATCTTGCTGGGGGTTTTCTCTGTGTAAATAATTTGTTCGCTTCTCTAGCCAAGGTGTATCGCGTTCTAATTACGTTGAAGGGCAGCTCGCTGAGGATGTGTGGCATTCCTGTAAAGGTTAAATCAATAATAAAAATATAAAAAAAAAAACGAGTTGGCCGCGTTCCTAAGCACGGCTAGAACAGGTAGGCCGTTGTTTAATTTCCGCATGGATTTCTGCATCAGATCATTACACAGAAGTAAAAAAGAATTTGCTCGAGTTTCCTTAGCGTATTCGGGAACGGTACACATATATATATATTTATTCTAGAAGATGCTATCAGTTATGATGTGGGGGGGGGGTGTAGGTAAAGGGGTGCGATTGATATATATCCTTTAGGACTCTAGAAAAATAACGCTTCCATGCAAAAAGGCATTAGCTGTTCATAGGCGTCTCACACGTTGACTGAAAGGTTTATAATATCTAAATCCTTTTCATTTTATTTTTTTTTTTCTCCTACCATTTTCAAAAAGGGAATTTTTAATAAGAAGACTCTGCTCAGGTATGTAACCTAATATATATATATATATCAGAATTAATATGGGGAATTGACTAACTAATACTGATGGAATGTATGGCTAACACGAAAAACTTACTTCGCTTTCTAAGTTGGGTTGTAAATTGATAGAACACAGAGGAGCGATGTCCATCGAGCGATAATAAAAAGCCGTAGAATGTAACGCTGTTCTCCTTCGTATTAATCCAATATGTGCATTGAAGCTAAGGTTTCATTGCACTCTTACACCTTGGCGTATAAGATTTACACCCCTAAAGGCTTTTTAATGTGAATGTATTTATGGGATTCCCACCCCCAACTTTTCCTTTTTAATAAGCTTCTCTCGCACAGTAGACGCACATGCTAGAGAGAAAAAAAAAAGCCCCTGAAATGATTTCCAAGTGACACCTCGCATCGAGCATGTTGATTTAATATTTTCAATATCTAGCGTTTCTGTTTCAGCTGACTGAATTACTGCTTTCAGTGTTGTTTCTGGCACTTTCAAGGACCGGTTGATACATATATGCATTTTATATAAAAAATTTAACCTAAAATAAACTTCTTTTTATGTTAAAGAAGTTTGTAAAGCATCAGAAAGGTGGCTGCTTCCCCGCTGCCTTCTGTAAATCAGAGCTATGTTTTATGATTTACAGGTTAACGCCTTCGGGGACACGCTGGTACCAGGTATTGGATTGTAACCTTTAGTTTTGCAGGTATTATTTTGCACTAGGCCCCCCCCCCCATATCTTGTTATTGTAGCTTTTACAATATTGAAGCACATTCAGCTCTTAGTGCTGAAGATAGAGTAGTATTATTGGGGCCACATTGAGAGCCCTAATGGCACCCGTCATTTTTTTTTTTATTCTTTATTATTATTCCTAGTTAACAAACTGCCTTTAAGTCTATAGAATTCCTTTTTTTTTTTTTTTGGAACTAAACATTCTGGCTAATGAAAAATGGCAGTGCTTTTTGCAGAAGTAATAGAAAACCCATACTTTTATTTCATTTTAACTACAGAAAAAGTCATTCTTATTCAACATTTTTATGTACATTCTCTTGGAATTCAAATCTTTAGTATCCCAATTAGTTGTCATTTATTATTATTAATAATACTATTATTGATTTTATAGCTCCATCGTATTCTGTAGTGCTGTACCATGGGTAAACAAGGCCCCCTCGCCTGTTTCAGTAAGTCAAATTGTTATGTTGTTAACTTCTTATGTCCTATCTACCCATTGTACAGCGCTGCAGAATATGAAGGTGCTATAAAACAATACATAATAAGTAGGTCATCACATAAACATTTGGGCAGAAACAAAAGGTGAGTCCTGCTAGAACAAGCTTATATGGTATCTTATTTTCTTTTCACTCCTGTAGATCATAAAATGCCAGCAAAGAGTTTGTTTGTAAGCGCTGTAGTTGAAGGAAAGGACAGCTGAAGTTAGATGACCTTTTCTGTTGGGGCAGAAGCTCAGAAAACTTTACATTTTACATACTTCCCCTCATAATTTGAAATGTATCTTGTGGAAAGCCGTACAATGTCCGAGTGTCATCGTGCTTTGTGTTCCACTGCGTTCAAGCGAGTGATCGCTCCAAGCAATCGTTCGCAAGTTTTTTTGTTTTTTATGATTTCTTTGTGCATGCATAAGTCTACACACACACAATCACATAGTATGTATGTGTATATATGTGTGTGATATATATTTATATATAATATATTATAATATATTGCCCACACACAATCACACAGTGTGTGTGTGTATATATCTATATATAAATATCTACACACAATCACACACATAAAAATTAAAAAAAAAAAACATGCAGGCATTATTTAGTGCAAATAATATTTTAATGATATTCAGAGTATCAACGCATTCTTTTTTTTTTTTTTTCCATTCATTTGTTCCCAATTACCAGTATTTTAGAAAAATAAAGTGAGGTCATTTTATAATGATTCTTCCAAATAGGGACTAAACAATAGCTATAATTATTAAACATCATCGTTTATACTTAATTTTATGATTATTATTGTTCTAATACGCTGTTGTTCAGTTTTTTTGAAAAGTTTTGCCAATTCCCCAGTCTGTCTGGTAAATTAAACTCATGTGAAAGAGTTTTGCGCAAACACCAATAATATGGCTTCCTGAGACTGGTATGTTTTGTGTTTGGTTGTAAAATACTTTTTATGTACTTATTTTTTATAAAATTAAAACTAAAATGACTGGGAATTGGCTTTTCATCTCTCCCTCCATTTCACGGAAATATTTATCTTTCTTCTAGTATTTTTATGTTTGCTTTTTTTGTTTTGTCTATCATGCAGCAAAAATCAGTTTGCCACGGAAAACGATCTGCATTATTAAATAACATGTGTGCTGCTTTCTAATGTTCATGCGCAGCACATATGTCTCTTCTTTACAGGAAAGCCGTATTTTACGCAGTTTCCCAGTGTGGACACGCTACTGTGACATATGTATCGCATACATCTTAAATGATTAGATAATTTTTAGATGGATACTGTCTCCTCCGCTACTTCTACAGCCAAGTAATCTTCAGGGCATCAGGAAAATAATTTTTAATGTGTATTGCAATACACGTATAAGATTATCAAAGCCTTATTATTCCTTATGGCATATATATATATATATATTATTTTTTTTTAATTAAATTTTTTTTAACGCACCAAAGAACAAGCACTGTAAGCGATAAAAGACTGTGTTGAAGTTTTGAATCAGGCAATGAATTGGATTTTTTTATTATTATTATAAATAGTTTGTAGCTTATAGTAATGAGTGTTAAAGAGGCAGATATTTTTACTTATTTCCTTTAAACCTCTTTCCAGCGGTATAGCCTTGCTTCTTTTTTTTATAGCTAGTTATACCTTTAGGCTTTGAAATTTTAAATAAACTGAATACATGTACCTTAATCCAAAGGGGTTTGTATATTAAAACGTGGGAATAATAGTGTGTTGTGTGTTATACCTTCGTTAACAGGCAGTGATCTGTGCTTTGGCGAGGGTGATACTTTATAGAAAACTTTGATAGATATATATATATATATATACTTTTAGTAACTTGGTAACTTTTGGTAGGTCAGATTAAAATCTACATATATGTTGCTTAATAAAATAAATAATAAATATTTTTACTTTTTAGTAATTGCATGGATAGCCATTTTAGTCCAATGGTATAAATGCAGAAAATGATTTCAATGTGACTTAACTTTTTTATGAGATTGATACTCTAGTATCTAAATGTTCAATAAAATTCAACTTAAAATTCAACTTTTCAATTTTAACACGGCAAAAAAAGCAAAAACTTTTTTTTTCTTTCATGTTTTATTTTCTTCCTAGCACCGACCTACATTTTTACCAGTGTGGGATAGGGGTAGAAATATATTCCCACATAGTATTAGACAAGAATTTAGGGGAAAAAAAAATATTTCTGCAAATAAGCCCTAGATAATGCCTGTGCGTACAAACTCCATCCCAACGGTTTTAGATGAACATGGCTTCGTTGTTACCCAATACATTAAAGCGCTAGCAGTTCATACCACACCGCTTGTCAATCATTAATGTATCATGTTCACAGCGCTCGCTTGCCGTACAAGCAGCGGATGAAAAACCTAATTTAGAAGATAGACGTCTGAAAATGGACTTTTCAACACAAGTCTGTGCCCAGACAAACACACTTCTTTTCTTTTTCTGCAGAATCCTGGCAGATTGGTTTTATGACTGCTTCTCGGTAATAAGAATTGCAAAAAAGACTTTTTACAAAAGTTTTTTTCTCAAATATATAAATATATGGCACATGTACATTGTACAGTAACTATTAAAAAGC
The DNA here is from genome assembly GCA_009364415.1 of Spea multiplicata. Classification (NCBI taxonomy): domain Eukaryota; kingdom Metazoa; phylum Chordata; class Amphibia; order Anura; family Pelobatidae; genus Spea; species Spea multiplicata. The sequence continues at coordinate 79,382 of VKOC01001476.1, read as the reverse complement.
CGAGCAGGGAGCGGAGAGGTTAAAACGGCTGTGAACTTGCGCATGGAGGGCAGCGCCGGCAGGGATACGGCGTACGTATCGATGAAAAGGAAGCTTTGTGCAATAAAGCATATAGTTGCATTGTGGTCCGTGAAGCAGACCTCCTGCAGTCGCCACCCACGTTGAAATACCCATAACCGGGGTCTTATAAAGCCGGGCACGCTCTCTGAAAATATTTGCAGCCTCACGCCACTTGAATAGAAAGAAAATAACGACGCCGGGAGAAAACTAGCACACGGGGGCCGCGCTTTTGGCTCGGCCTGTGTATATATATACACACACACACACACACACACACACAACAAGAAGGAGGTCGCACACAAGAGCTTTACCTCCCACCTCTCTCTAAAAAAGGGTAGCTATTATTTTTATTGTGCGGGAGGGTTTGGGGAGCTATGAATTCCTACAAATTGCGCGGCGTTTGCGTTAACCTCTTCGACACCAATTTGGGGAGAGGCAAACAACATTCTGCAAACCCATACATTGCGTGCCCCCCCCCCCTCTGATACATAATATCTCCTTTTATACTGATAGTTTAATGTATAACGCATAACATATCCCTCTCTATTGCTAGGAGTACTTTCTGGGAGTTGGAGATGGGTATCCTCCGATGCTACGATCTTATAACTCTTTATATGGAGCGATGAGTTCTTGTGTGTTATCAGCTGAGCGTATTTTTTTGTTTGTTTTTGTGTGCAAGGAATGAGGCTCTTCATATTTTTTTAGATTAAAATAAGACCTAACCCAAATATTTTGGTATTAACACTTTTTCCTAGTTTTGATCTTAACAGAGTACTGCGGGTCCTTCTCAACATGCATGAGTAGGAAAGAATTATTAGTGAATAAGGCATTGAATTGTAACGGTGAACGTGCAGAATGAAGTAGATGGTGGGTAAAGTGTGAGGAGTCGGATATCCTCTATTCTGCGAGCCGAGCCTCTCCACCTAATGTATCGGTTTGTCTGTCTGTCAATCCTCGTCCTGTCAGACCCCTTGAATTTATGTATTGTATTAATCGCTGTGTAAATTGTTGGCGCTATATAAATAAAAGATAATATTATACAGGGCCTATAGGTTTATCCAGTAAAGCATTGCAAGACATTTACTAAAGTCGAACGCCTCCTTTGGATGTAGAATGTATATTATATTGTTCGATTAGTAATGCTTTGGCAGAGGTTCTACTGGATTTTTGACCGGTATGAGTACATATTACTAAATACGTAATAATAAAATGCATAACCGCCTGTCCGGGGCCGCCTCATATATTTACCTTACAGGATAACACAAAGAACCAAAATGTGACAATATCCGTTAAATGTGTTGGGATGAATATCCGTTAAATGTGTTGGGATGAATATCCGTTAAATATGTTGGGATGAATAAGGCAGGATTTGAAGCACGAGGACCGAAGGCTGGTGATCGATGTGCCGGAAGGACTATGTTACAGGAGTTAGTAGTTGATAGACAGAGAAGCCTTTCGGCGGCAATAATAGACTGAAAAAGTAATTATAAAAATCTGTTGTTTTGCAAACTTACTAATAATGGGGTTCTGCTTCGACTGTTCAATAGTGAGACTAAGCAGATAAATCATGTAGGAATCGGGAGATGGTTCATCAATATCTGTCTGAATAATTAGAAGAAGAAAAAGACCAGCAGTAGCCTCTGTCTGTGTGTGTGTACAGTATATAGTTTGTGTGTAATTGTATGCGTTTTGTGTGGACAGTATGCTGTATAAAAGAGCCGTAGTCCAGCGTTTTTGTTCGTCGTTCGTTATTTGAAATGAATTTAACCTTTTCCTGGAGTTTTCTGGACACAGTAGCCACCGACTCCCACCGTTCCCCGCTTCCCCCCTGCTTTTCCTCTTCACGGTTTAATGCCGTTCTCCTCAGCTATATAGCTTCCTTTGTTTTGGCACTTTACCCCATTAAATCCTATTACAGTTACCCTCGTTTAACACCTCTTTATAACAGTTGAAATACTTGGCTTAAAGGATGTTTATCCAGCGAACACAGGGTGGAGTGCAGTAAAGTCTCGGCGCTTTAATAGCCGTTCATAATATCGCTCAGACCCAGGTAGGTAGCGATTAAAAAGGTGCCTTTTTTTTATTGAACGGCCGCGTTTCCACTCGCAGAAACCCGACGCCCGTCCTGTTATACTAATGACTTTTAAATCACTCCTTATACATGAGTAATATCGGCCATTATCAGGGAGACGTGATAATGACCGGCTGCGTTTTCCGCGGCCCTTTTTTATCATGCTTCACTAACTAACTATGTTTTATATATATTTTTGTTCCTATGGATTTGTAAGGGTTTTTCTGGGTATTACACGCATAACAGCCACTTCTACCATAAAGTCATTGCAGGCAGCTTTCATATTAGAAGCTGTAATTTTATCCGGCCCATGCAAGGGGGGGGGGAAATCTCCCCAACTTGTGGTGTCTAAAAATTTTGGATAATAATGAATGCAGTTTGCTGAGATTTTCAGACCTACTTGCTATTTTTGGAGTAGAAAGTGTCTTTTTAATTTACAATTTTAAAATATGATCATTTATTAGGATTTATTAAAATATGAGTTTGCCGGTTATAGGGGTTTGACGGCTAAAATCCTCCAGCTGCCGAACCATCTTCCTCTCTCCTCCAGTTCTTAAAGAAGCTGACATGATTGAGGCTTTACAGCCTGGGTGGCCAACCCCCCCCCCAGCTGCCAAGGATGTGCAACTCCCAGTAGATGCAGCCAGCTAGATTTATTTTTTATATCTGACGCAGACACATATGATATGAGTGATAGAGTTCTTGGAATATGTGACAGAGGACCATTTTCTCTCGTACAATCACAATGATCTCATAAATTGGTTAATAATATCCATAAATGAGTAAATAGCCATCTTTTTTTTTTATATATTTTTCTTAATTTTATTGTTTTCCCAGACTTCTCTTTATTAGTAATGTTGCTTTCAAAACAAGATCATTGTTCTTATTTAAAACTCTATTTAAACAACTTTTTTATGTTTGCCATGTGAAGAGGGCCCTGGAAATCTCGGATGTAGTCCCGTTTAAAAGCAGACTGGCTGCTTCCCGGGAATTTTATTCTCCCAATTGTAATACGGTAATTCCTGGAGACAATGCGCTGCCTGCAGATTATTTCATTTGACTTGGTTAAAGGTTGTTGATGTTATACAGTTATCTGTGCGGATGACCGTTAGAATTAGTGTAATAAGCCTTTATGTCACGATTGTAACCATTCTTTTTTTTTTTCCTCTTTTTTTTTTAATGTAGTGGAACAATGAAAGGCTGTTTCATCGGCAGCCGCCGTGTCTTTCTCCTTTTAAAACCACAAAGTGGATTCAGATATAAGATATCTGACCTAGACGGATAAGTAAACAATGGTTTGGCACAATTATGGCGCAAGTGAAGTCATGGAGGAGAGAAATAAGTTTGCGTTTAACTCCTTGACAGTGGTCTAATAGAATCGACAATACTTATCCAATATAGTAAGGGAATTTTATTTTCCATGAGTGGTTAATTTAAAAATATATGTATATATATACATTTTTATTATTGGAACATTTTCAATTGTTCACCTGTAAATATCTATATATGCATACATATATATATATATGTGTGTGTGTGTATATCATTTTTTTAAATTGACTAATTTGCTTCCAAATTAGTTCAGGCATTTCCCTGACTAGAGTTCTTTATCCTGTTTCTCTATTCTTTTACAATAAATATCAATTTAGTGGTACTTTTTTCTTTGAAAATGACATAAAAGTTCTGTTGACGATACTATATATATATTGCATATTAAACATTTCATTAGAAATAACAGATCTTTATGGCACTTCTAAGTCTGTTATATACTGAACGTTCCATGATTTATAGTGACATTTAATATGTTCCCAGTCGTATTCTTGCTTGGCCTTTGCAGTATTTCGCTAAATGCTATACATCTTTTGCTCTCTTCCCAACCCAAAGCAACATAAATATCAAGTAAGAATAAATCTTTCAAAACATCAAATATGGCACATGCTGCACCCCTTAGATTACTTCATACAACTCGACTATCGTGTTGCGTGAAACCCACCGGCTTCAAAAGGGGTTTTATTTTCACATTGTGGTTGGAAGAGGGATTTTGGTGGAGCAGCCCAAGCTGCTACCAAGACGCATTGTGGGAAATAAAAGTGTAAATGGTCGCGGCAACACCGAATAAAACGGCGACCCGGAATGGGGCGTCTGCACGGGTGACCCGCCGCTCGCCGGTGTCATAACGCTAATTAATAAATCCGCTTGTGGCTATACAGATACACGGCAACGCAAAAAGGTGAAAATAATAAAAACTGGCTACATGAGTGTTTAGATTTATTGAATTGGTAACCCTCAATAGTACAATCTTGTAATTATACTCGTGTATCAGTTAAATGTATAAAGCGAAGACGCTGCTATACGTCTATCATCTGTTTGTGATCTTTATTTTTTTTTAAATTAAAAAATACCTGTTTCATTGTGAAACATTGAGGTCCACATTTTTAATTTTTATTTATTTTTATTTTTTAAGGGTTCCCTCAAAAATGAAAAAAAAAAAAATGAAATCTAACTCTTTTCTGACCGTCCGCTGCACATTTACATCTTTACAATGTAGGAAAAAAAAAATATTCTGCGCACAACTGGGTCTTGCTGCAGCGATGTATTTCTGTGTTTCTGTGTGGTTTGTTCCGAAAACCAATAAATTTAAGGTCCGTCAATATAGATCAATATGAGACGGAGAACAAGCTACTGCTCGCTATAAAAGTATGAGGCTCATGGCCCCCTGCCTCCCCTATCCCCAAACAACACTCAAAAACAGAGCGGGTATTTGTACCAACATTCGTACGACATCCCCATTGTCACCCGTATGTTCAGAACCTGCTCAATACAATGAGGGACTCTAAACACGTGGCTATTCTGCGTATGACAAGTTCATTAACCGATCGATGATTAAGAAAAGATGGGCAGACCAGATAGATCGTTATCCGCCGTCAAATTCTATGTTTATGCTTATTTTCATTGAATTGAATGGTTACTGCGCGGCATTTTGTCCGCAAAAAAAAGGGATCGTGGTTAAAACCTCTGGAAGCTGTTAAACGACTAAATGCCAGGGGGCTTGTACTAACGCTCGGGGTACGCACATATCTTCTAATGCTGCTCATGATAAATGAAACATATGCTTTACACCTGTCGTTTTGCAGATATAATAGAGCATTTTGTGCCTGATGTTACGGCATTACCTGCACTTCACAATCTCTGAATGTCACAATATTACATACATTAAACATACAACGTTTTTGAATGCTCCCCCCACCTCTTGTCTGTGAAACAATAGTAATAGCATTTCTAGGCTGAGATGAGTTATGGGATGATGGCTCCTCGTTCGCCCAATATATATATATATATATGTATATGTATATGTATATGTGTGTTGTGGTAAAAGTTTTATACACTGGAGACTGTTCTGTAGGTCACTATCCTACGGTGCGTATGGAATATACTAGTGAATGTTAAAATGGATATTTAGTTTTATATGAATTCTACACCCCCCCCACCTTCCAAATCTCTGTAATCACTGAGAAGGTGACGGCCGCTTTGCAGCCCTTTTCTCCTCGTTTACATTATCCCGGGGTGAGCTGTTTAGCTTCTTGAGTAGCGAGGCTTCTATTTATTTGTAGAAGAAACCATGTTTTTTAAAGGAAGGCTGCGTTCTCTCTCTGCTCCCTGACTGCCTAAAAATTGGATCATCTGAGAGCCTGTCTGTTGTCGTCTCAAAGGATTCTGGGAAATAGACGCATTCTAATTTATATTATTGCTAATCTGGCAGTCTGCGCATGCACAGGTAGGACGGTTATAACGGTATACTAATGTAATACATATTATCACCCAAGTATTTAAATCATTGCGCTTATCCAAATTAAAAGCACGGGTCGTTTCTTATTAATCTTCTTTTTCAGGAAATACACTAATGCTGTTTTCTGGCTGTAACAGAATATTAAAAACTACTATTAAGTGCTAATGTTGAATATATTCTGGTAGGAAGATGAAATAGATTGTAAAGTTGAAACATGTTTTCAGAGGTTTGATAATATGGTCTGGGGCCGAGGCAGCCGCACCGTTGGACGTAGGTCCGTGCCGGGTTGTGGGCAATGTTTGTGAGGTCGCCAGGGTCCAAAATGTCCAGAATGTTTCAGAATGAAACGCAGAGCACCCTTTTAAATTCCGTCAATGGAGGTTCGCCATCAGGAGAGCGCACGAGGCTACCCATCCAAATGGTCACACATTTAATGCCAACGGTAAATATTGGGGTTTTTTTGTACCAAATATAGTAATTTTATAAGAAGTGATTTCAAGATAAGTAATTTAATTTGTGAAGAAGAGGGTTTAAGGTACATCTCATGTAAATAGGATCAATTCAGATGCCATAAGCTGTACTAGTGAGAGAGGACGATGTTTCACGAGGAAATAGGCGGCCATTTATCAGTGTAAAGTATTTGTTGTCATTCTATATTCTTATGTGATTCTTATTTGGGACCTCAGAACGATTAAAGTGGTTAAAGATACATCTATGAATCAGATAATGAATTTGTGTAATACACCTATTTCTCAGGGTCTTCCTCGCCTTTATTTGTACCGCTTGTTCTGATTATGTTACAGCTAAGCAGTAATTGATGGCGCTATATAAATTCTGTATATTCACAATTACAAAATATCCAAATAATGATTTTGAAACACATTTGTCCTGAGCTTTTCGTCAGCGTTTTAACAATCTCTGTATTTCATTATCGGGTTTTAACTGTTATATTACTCAAAAAGGCTACACGAATATGATTTGTTAGTCAACAGTATTGAAAATGCAACCAGAATTGCAGTTTATTGTAATATTAATATAAATGTACGCATCTCCTCGCCCGTATATTCAGAATTGCGTTTGACGGAGGGAGGGTTCTGAGTACAAATTCAGCTGTTATGCCTTTAAGGAGTCTTGGCTGCATTGTAGTTCTCTTAGTTTTGGGGTTATTTATTTTAAGCTATCGGTCTCTGAGCTGATTCAATGCTTTTTTTAAAAATTTTTTTTTTTTTATTTAAATCCAAAGTGACTTTTTATTCTTATCTAGATCTTTCAATTGAAAGAAGATACTCCAACATAATACATATTCTTGTACATTTTAAATGTAATGGATTTTGTATTTGTGCGCTTTAAATATTCACTGAAAATGATTATTTTAATCAGTATTAGAAATACAATATGTGTGTTTGGATGTGTGTAAAAAAAAAAATAAAAAAATTGTGAGATAGAAATATATATATTTCTATTTAGTTTTTTATATTATTACATGCGCAGACACTTGCTGATACAATATTTTAGGACCACCAAGGGCACAAAAATGAAAAACACATGGATTTTGAGACAGCAGAAAATGCTTGTAATTGCATAATGTAACTCAGAGGGTTTTGAGAGGATTGATTTGTGAAAGATTCAGTTGAATAGAGTTTAATTTTACCGGCTCTGTAAAATTTTGGTATTTTTTGTTTTTAAGATTGTCGCCGTCTGTCTCCCAATGTTAAAAAATATAATAATCAAAGTAAGTGTACTTTGTTGTGAAAGCCGGTAGACGACGGGCGCAGCGGGACGCAGAGCGATTTGTTTCTCAGTCGGAAAAGCCATTTGTTATCTTGAAATCCGAGTGTTTTTTGTGGTAGGTAACACTGAGCAGCCAATTTGCATTAAGTGTTAGTTTTTATATAATATCCGTCTCAGCCGTGCTAAATAGAGAGATTTGTATGTTTTTAAATGAAAATGCAATTTAAACCAAGTCTTAAATGTGGGCATCTAATATTTCTTGCAGTGATTGTTGCTGTGTTTATAAAGAAACAGGAGGTTTTTTGGGCTTTAAATATCTTTATTTTAAGTGTGTGTGTGTGTATATATATATATATATATGTGTAATATATATATATATATATAATTTAAAATTATGCTGTAATGAAGACTTGCGCCGTATAATCCTGCTAATTTACTTGTAATTTACTTGTAATGGAGAGGCTTTTTTTTTTGTAACAGTGAGGATAATTCAGCTTGCCGATAAGTAATTATTTCTCCGGCTCGGCGTTCAGAAGGATTCGTGTCGTTTAAATGTGACTGACGTTTCCACGTTTTTGAAAGCTGGTGATTTAATATTTTGATTTCCTGTTAGAATTTGCCTAAATGCCACAGAAATAGAAGTGTTTTTTTTTTTATTTTACACAACTTGTTAAAAATACGTAATGAATATAAAAGCTTTCGTATGTAACTTTTCATATCTAGTCTCTTTTCTATCGTTAGGGACGTCTAATCCGTTTTTTTCCATCGTATGTTTTACTCCGTGTCGGGCAGGTGAACAAGCAATGCAAGGGTTAAAGGTGAGGGGCAAAGAACCCTAAAACTTAAAGCCTGTGTATGCTGTTTATCACCTTAAATATTTCCCCCGGCATTTGCATAAATTTAACCCACTCATTGCCAGGGAAGCATCGCACCGGTGATGAATATTCACCTTTTTTTTTTTTTATCGTGCTACATTGTGTTAAGGCTTACAGTCTATGAATGATGATTTACACAGCGAATGATTCTGTCCGTTCTGTGTACGGCACGCTGGGTGGAAGCCGTTACGCCAATCTTTTAAGAAGTAGGCCCAACAATTAGCCAAATTGGTGCAACGAAAATAAACGGAGAGGCTGAGACTTAAAAGGCTGACAGACAGGAAAAATATACACCGGTCAGACTGGGACCCGTAAGGATTCTTCTCACAAGCGGGCGCAACGGAATCCCAGGGTACGTGAATTCCGCAGCATGGATTGTTACGCTTTACATGCGCCATGAATGTCTCATAACCAACGCCGTGCTAACGAATGTCTGCAGGCCTCCTGGCTGTGACTCCTTTACTTTTTTAATGTCTATTAAGTTAAGATTTACCTAAAACACAATTTATGCAGGGACCTTGCATTGCATATCCTCCGCTAGAACGCATCCTGTTAATAGAAGCCCCTGTCCTTGTAGCAAGCCCCCCGCTCCTCCGGTATCTATTAAGCGTCTAAAAGATGAATTAAATGATCAGCTTGGTAGTGTTATGATAATTCTAGCCAGCTGAATTTGTCCTAATCTCTTCTGGAAGTACGCGTAGAAAAAAAATCCCTATACATGTAAACTGTGTTTCCTCTTGTAAACACAGGGATAATGTGGTCTGGCTCCCCTCGATGCTACGATCCGGTAACACATATTTTTTTTCCCCAGTTACCGAGGGGCTACCTAGAATTCATGGGTCCGTTCTCATGGGGGGGCCTACAAGTGAACGACATGTTTTCTTAGAAGCTCTGCTTACGGTCCCTGAAGGGGACATCAAATCCTACTCCCGTCGTAGAAAGTTCTCTTTATTTTATCTTTATTTTAACTTTACTGAAATCTACTTTTTTTTTAAAAATAAATAAATATTTTTTTCTTAGACATGTACCAATGGAACATGTATCATAGTTCAGTTTTTTTGCACAGCTGTGTAACCCTGACGTTGCTGTGACCGTGGCTGTATTTAAATGCGCTCCAAGCCAACCAATTGAAACGCAGTAGTAGGAGGGCCCGGAAAGGGTCTTCGCCCACCAGGTATTCGTCTCCGAAGGGATCCGCGCGTTCCCCTCGCTTTTTTTTTTTTTTTTTTTTTAAATAAAGTTTATGTAGCATTTTTGTTTGAGAATCCAAGGGGGAAAAATACAAACGCCAACACCAACACGGGTGTCTCGTCATGGAGCGGATTCAGAAAATGCTGTAAGTTTTCTGTAGCGAGTAAAGTCTGCCTAGCAGCGTCAAAAGATGATTCAGCCGGAATGAATACAGATCTGTCTCAATAACCCGTCAAAAAAAAATAAAATAAGAAAACCCTGTTCAGCTTTTTCCAAGCGTACAGAAACGTGGAACAATTCCCTGTTTAGACATTGTCTGTGTGAGTCCCATTAACCCTTCGCTGATATCTCAGGGGATCTGGAGCAGAAGCTGTATTCATTCCTGTAATACTTTGGCAGATTTTATGAATGGTGCCTATGGGTATTCTAAAATTGCCTTTTTATGACTGATTTTGAGTACAAAAAAGGGCATGTCCTATTAGTTCAATCGCGCACACATTCTATATATATATATATATATATATAACTCTATATATAAATGTATTAGTTTGTGTGTTTCTACTGTTTGTATAGTTTTTTTATAATTTATATTTATAGTATTTCCCGCAGACATCTGTGTTTACCGCTTTAGAAAACAAGCTCTATTGGCGTAGGTTAGCTGCCGCTCGAGAAACGTCAATCTGATTTTATTTCTCCGCGTGACGCTGCTCTGTAATTTATTGATGGAAAAGTTTTTTTGTTGCATTGTTGTAGCGAGTCTATCGCAGCGTGTCCTCTGCACCTACGTCTCTGTGCAAATCGTGCCAAGGAACAGCTCACTTCGCAGTGCATCGAATAGCGTGATGTGTTTTAGGAGCGCTGCGGTTAAATCCTATTTTTCCTAATTTCCTTGAAACAGTTGGGTGCCTGGAAGTAGGAAGGGAATTTGAGTGAACTCACTGAAATGATTAGGTGAGTTAATAAACTCTGCGCTGTACATAACTCTACCTTCCCGGCCACTTGAATGCCTTTCCAGGTGCTTCACCCGGCGCATGTCGATCTCATTGCTATGTTTGGCAGTCAAGCTCCAGAGCATCTATTACGAGAGCGTGTTTATCTAGAGGAGTGGGGCATATGCTTTTTATTTATTTTTTTTACATGTGTACAATAGAATTTAATGTTTTACTTCGAATGCCTTCATTTTTTTATGCAGTTCTGTCCGTTTTAGTGCAGGTGGGGTGTTTTTGGCCTGTAGTTTGTGGCCGCTGATGTGTCCTGTAAGTAAAGTGTGTGTGCGTGTGTGTGTGTGTGTGTGTGTGTGCGTGTGTATACTAGATTGCGGCTTATCTGTCACTTGTTCTTTCAGAGCTGTGCAGGTTAATGCAAACGACCATACTTAATAGGTACTTACCCCAAAAGTAGTTTTGCTGACACGGTGTCACCGAGCTGAAGAGGCTGTTTGACGCCATAGTCCACCGTAGCGTAATCTTGTCCGGTGGCCCCTCGAGTTTTTTTTTTTTCTTTTTTCTTTTTATTTTGTACGTCCCGGCAGAAAATATCCCTGGATGCCTCAGACTGTAAATACAAACCATGGTCATTCAAGGCGCTTAGGTCTTTGATTCTCAGACTATATACATCGTTGCGCTGTCATATAAGCAGTCATTGCAAAAGAGAGGACAATGTGGCATCGGAAATTGACCCCAGCCCCCTTCCATGTCAAATAAAGAATAAGGGACCGTTATTACTGCATATAATGTGGTTTAAGAGCACTTACCGACAATGGTGGTCTTGAAGGCTGGTAGTGACCTGCGAAGATTAACCATTTAAAAACCAGAGGCTCCGCACTGTCCTCCCGGAGAAAGTTTGCACCGCACTTGTGGTTCTGTGGTTGTTTGTGAGGCGAATGAAGCATTCACACAATCCAAAAAAGCAAAACCTTTAAAACTACTTTTTTTTTGCAAGCTACGTTAGTGGAGAGGCAGAATCATGTGGTTGATGACATCAGAGGCTCTCAAATTGGGACAGCCTTCTACTGTGGCTTTTCTCTCCCTCGCTTTTTTTTTTTCCTTTTTTTTCTTTTTTTTTGACAAAAGGATCGTGGTAAGGCCTTTCCTGGCATCCAGAAGGATATAGCTTTTTAATTTTTCTGACTCATGAGGAATTGGAGAGAGTACAAATACAGCAAAAATTCAAACTTGTGTTAAAGCATATGGAGCGCAGAAGTCGTACAATGCTCTCCATGTCATTCTTCTCATTTCCTCACATCATCTGATGTTTCTGAACGTTCAGCAATGATTTATAATAAATTCAACTCCTTTTTATTTTTTTTTTAGGGTTTTTTTTGCATGCATTTTGGATCTGTCTGCCTTGGATTTGCTAGATAGGACTCCCGGTTATTTCTTCGATTGTTTTCTTCTTCTATATCGAGAATCTTTTCTCAATTTATTTTTCTCTCCCTTTTTTTAGGTTTGCTAGCTAACTACTCAGCCGCATTTATTGTGTTATTGGCTGTCACCGAAGCGCTTGCTTGAAGATTCCTTTACAGAGTTTAAATCACGTCTGTCTACACGAGCTTTCCCACAGCAGACAGGACTGTGGAATCACCCAAATTACATTTAAAGATGTATCCCATTCACTCGGCACTTTTAGCATATATTTAAATGTTTATATTATGACTTAGTCACTTACTGTTCTTAAATTGAATTGGCCTAGAGAGGTATTGATCTATGAATTTGACCTGGCTCAGGATAAGTAAATTGTTTCTGCCGTTATTTGGATAATTAAGAATTTTCCGAACTAGGTGGCTGTCTGTTTTAGAAAAAAAAAATGTAAGCAAGATTTTCTAAGTCGAAAAGAATTTTGTACCCAGTGCCTAGCACATCGACTGTACCAAAGTAAGCAAATATTCATTGCTTGATCTGTGAATCACTTTTTCGTCTGTCGTAAATTAAGATGCGTTTAATATTGGGCCAATTGGAAACCAGAATTTAGTGGAATGGCAAATAGGAAGGAACATGCTGCGGGGTGGGAGGAAAGTGCCAGGGGGTAATAAAGACCGGCACATCGGATGATGTAGGAAGAATGATGATGGCTTAATCAGACTCATCGACAATATTAATAGCCTTTGTAGTAATGAAATAACATTTAAAAGGCGCTTTTCTACTTAGAGCAGACATTAATGGTATGGTCCACCTACTGCGTTTAACATGTTTATAAAATGTAATAAATAAAATAAAGTTTAATAAAAATAAATTACATCTTTGGATGAGTTTTTTTTTTTTTTTTTTTTTTTTTTTATATCTTGCAGCAACCTATTAGTTCCTACTTTTGTAATGCATGCCAAGGGTCCCTGGCAGAAGAAAAAAATGTGAACGAGGCATTTCACATAATGAGATTTTTTTTTCTTCTTTTTTCTAAGAAGGGTTTGGGCATTTAGTAGGACCAGGAATGAGGATCCTGATGCCGCGTTTGTATTCAGCAGAGTAGTTGAAACGGTACCGTTTCGAAGATTACAGCAAATGTTTTCTTCGGAGGTTTCTCCAATGCTTCAATGTTCCTTTACCACCATTTTTTTAAAGCCCTTACATGTATATCTTCATTTAATGAATTACACAGTTTTGTACATTTTTTTGTAATAGAATTAATTGTGTGCAGAACATCAGAAAAAATATCCAACGCAGGTCAACTTTTGCCAGTTTTGGTTTTATGCACAATTAGGTCTTTCCTCCTGGTCTGGACATTGGAATAACGAGTCCTGAATGTGTGTATTTATACAATTCTAGAATCTCTTCTACCACATCCTTATACCAATACACATGTACGAATTCGCCCCCACATCTTCACGGTGTCCTGCAATTTTCTCCTTTGTTGATCTGGGCTATTAAATATGTGCAGCCTGTAGGATGTAAAACACCCACCATTAGTGTCTGACCCACGCCTAGATTATCTCTTGTAAGAGTCGTCCTGCCGAATCCTATGCACGTTTAAGAACTAGATCCTTGCAGACGCTCTTGTCCTCTTCTGTCCCACTGAGAGGAACCATCGTCATTCGGTGTGTTTCTCAGATTTTATCCATCCAGTGTCAGCATTCAGTCAGCATTGTGTTTGTAGCTTCTTGCATACGATATAGAATGCATTAGATTTTCCCCTCCTTGTAAAACATGTAATCTGCACTTAATTATTAAAAATGTCGGCCTGTCTTCCAATCCCTTTCTTGAATTTCAAGTTTCCCCTGCCATCATGTCTTCGCTGTTATATTTTTGTTGGTACATCCCTTCATTTATTGTGTACTTAGAGCCCTGTGTGAGCAGCTGGTATACGGTGGAACTCATTAATCTAACTATAAAAAAAACGTGTAACACGGCAGCCACTAGCATGTTTCAGGACATACAATTATCTTGTTCAATTGGTTTCAAGATTAGGTTAACCACAAGGCACTTGTCTTGGGCCCCTTGATTAATGAGTGAGCCGGTCAGGAGCCACGGCTACAAGTTATTCCAAGTTTTTTTTGGGAAATATGTGTTTTATGACTCTGGGTATATGTTATCTACTTACACTTATGGTTGTTTCTAGTTGTTGTACGCCTCTGTAATATGTCTAAGGTCTCAAATTTCGATTAGTCTACTTGTTGACCTCAGGGGGGTGTCTCTTTGAAAGGAATGGTATCCCTTATCTCTTGGGGACATCACTGGAAAGTTAATTATATTTTAATAGTTAATTATATTTTAATATTTTTTTGAAGAGAGAGAAGCAAGAGACTGTAATCCACCAGCGGGGCTTATCAGATGTTTTAGGAAGGTCTGGATAGACCCTCTAGGAACCTTTTTCTTTTAATATTTCGGACATTCTCTGTTATCCTGATGTAATCGGCTCCAGCGCCAAGCTTTGTTACACCGGATAGATAGCTTGATGCGTTCCCTCAAGTACATGAACAGATTAATAAAATACTGAGAATCTTTCTGTTAAGCGCTGATCCGCTTTTCTTTTAAATGAAGTAGATGGCCAACTGTTTACCCAGCGCTTCATGGTGGTGAAGGAAAAACAGGGAGCAGAGAAAGGTAAGAGGTAGTGTGGGGTGTATCAGTGACAGGGAAGTTATAGTGCTGCTTCTGAAGAAGTGGGTTTTGAGATGTCTCTTGAATGTTGGGAGGGAGGGTGAAAGCTGGAGGTTCGGTGGAGGTCGGTTCCAGATATATGGGGGCAGCCCCAGTGAAATATTGTAGACGTGAAAAGGAAGAGGAGGGGAGAGCCTTAGCCCATGGGTAGAATGTAAAGATCGAATAGGGGAGTACTTGTTTATGAGGGCAGAAATGTAGGAAGGAGTGGTTATGGGAGGTCTTTATGTTACTTATAAGGCAAAAGTAACCCTTTAATTAACCACGCCATGATGGACATACTATTATGTCTTACAAAAATTGGTCTAGATGACCAAGGACGTAATAGTACACCCTATGGTTTTTGCACTGGCTAGGGACGTTTCCCTGCCAGTACACGGATAATCAAGATGTCAGACTCCCATGGGCTAATACTCTCCACCTCGCTTATCACCTCCTCCTGTTCACATCTACAAGATTTCACTTGGGCTGCCCCCATATATTTGGAACCGACCTCCACCGAACCTCCAGCTTTTACCCTCCCAGTGGGTATCTCCAAACCCACTTCTTCTGAGAAGCCGCACCATAATGTCCCTTTCACTAATACAACCTCAACACTACCTCTTACCTTTCTCTGCTCCCTATGTCTGTCCTCACCCCATTCCCCCTAGATTGTAAGCTTGCATTTCTAGCCTCTTCACCTAATGTATCAGTTTCTTAGACTGTCAATTCTAATCTTGTGATACCCCGTGAATATATGGATTGTGTGAAGCGCTGTGTAAATTCTCTAGATGCTGGCTGAGCAAACCTTCAGATCGGAAAGTGGAACATGGTACCAACATTGCCTGCTCATGGCACTGGGGCTGAAGTAACAGTAAGTGAAGCACTGGAGGCTGGGAATATCGTAACAATAAACTGGTCCGTACCAGGAGAATTAAGTAGACAGAAGAGCAAAAATGAACATTTTCCATAGAGTTGAGTATTACATCTTTGTAGAATTTATTTGCAGTCAGAAGGGTAAACATGAGTTGATTGACACTTTTATGGAGGAGACTTGGAGGAAATTTAAGGTTGAGCTGAAAAGGGAAAAAGGGAGCTCAGGACTTGTTTTACCCCCTTTTCTTAGCAATTACTTTGTCATCGTTATATAATGCGTCTTATGGTGTGAGGGGGCTGGAATGGTTTTTCTCCATGTCACGATAGTTTTATCAGTAGCCTTGTTGCTCATTCACTACGGTTTATGCTCTCTGGTCTGTACATGGTCTGTGTATCTAACACATGTGATATATGTACCCGCGTCTCAAGGATATAGTTCTGCAGTAAGATGATTTTACTTTAGTCAAAACAGTGTTCTAAATTGCTATGTAAGTGCGCTAGACTTTAATAATAGTTCATTAGTGTCTGGGTTTAAGTCTCATGTGTAAAAAGTTCGACATATCCTTGAAAATAAAGCCTTGAATCTAATAGTGATGAATACGTTCGTGTAAATTTATGAGGATATCACATCTGAGAGATTCAGTAGAACCGCAAAGTGACTTTAATGCCCGGTGATGTAGGCAACAATTCGGTCCAAAGGCTTCCGTTATCCATCTCTGCTTTGGGAGCCATTTTTTTTCCGCAAAGAAGTTATCTCTGCTGCAATGGAGGGCCACCAAGAAAGCATTGTTTCAGTGTATCTTTGCTACACACACGAACACATACATACATAGATACACATTCACACATACATGCACACATACATGCACACATACGCACACACGTATAGTATATATCCGTGCTTTCTTCTGTGGTTATATTTCTCTTCTTTATGTAAATGCATTTTCAGCGCACCGTTCATTTACTCTCCAGGCGTTTTTAAGGACTCGATGAAAATCCAGGCTCTCCCACATAGCACTTTGTCTTAATTGCACGGTTTCTCCTTGTCTTTGAATTGTCCGCTTTGTAGCGTAGAAACCTCTGTCTTCATACCGAAGTCAGAACAATTGTAAAAATAGCCATAAACGTATGAAATACGTTTATTTAATGGATTCAGACCTAAAAGTATATTTAGTGAATCTGAAAGGGCTCTTCCTCTTTGAAGGTAAGTTCTCTTTCACGCGCTCTGTCGGCAAACTATTGGGTGGTTTTGCTTTAAAATTGTTCTTAGATCGGATTCTTCATTTGAGGCTCCCATGTCGTGTGTCCTCCCCTAAGAATTATGACAACTTTTCCTTGTTGCGTTTTCCCAATAAAGATTAATTCTAATTATTAAAAGACACTTCCAATCAACCCATTTTATTTTAAGGTTATCTTAACCCCCCCTGGAATTAGATTTTATTTAGCATATTTTTTTTTAATCCATTCAGTCTTCCTCCCATCTCCGATTCCTAAATTGGAAAGTTTTAATTTTAAACTTAAAAATATATTTTCAGAGTATTATACGATCCACTCGACATCTGATAATAAGATCCTTTAAGCCGGGGAAAGACCATTCTCCTCTCAAGGTCGCTGACTTTTCAAGCTGTGTTTGCGGTTAATGGGCTTGCTGGATTTGTCATTTTATGCACCAAATCCAATAATATTTTGGCATTACTTGTTACCATTTAATTTTTATTAGAATTATTGCTGTTTTATTTGTCTCTATCTATGTTATTGCCCCACAGCTTGATTTTGAAACCTATCCCTTAACATTTTGTGCTGAACAAAAACATTGATATACGGTGAAGAGATATTTGTTTATTACCCTACGGGCGCGTGTGCATCCAAAATTAAAAACGTAATCCTTGTTAGGAAACCTAATATACCCTTTTCCAGCCCCATGCGGAGTTGCTGGCCAGTTTCGGTTTAATATTTGATGAGTGCGGTGAAATAGCCATTCTTAATGTCCTTGAAGATTTTTTAAGTGTAAATATTCAGAGAAGGGGCTTTGCAATTTTTGTTAAAAAAAAATAAATTAAATGTGAATGTGACAGTTTTCACACATTTCACATAAATTTCACACTTCTTTTTAGCAGACTGGATATTAAGATAATAGCTGCCCAAATCTAATTGTGAAATATTTTTCAAGGTCTTTGAGTTGGTTTCTGGTTCGCTTATATAAATGGAAACATACGCAACCCGGGCCGCATGTCCTTAACTGCTTTATGTGCAAGATTCAGAACATCAAGTCTGTGGGGTTTTATTTATTTTTTTTTCCTTCATATTCATCTATCTATCCATCCAAATCCTAGCCTTATCTCACCAGGAGAGCGACAGACCACAAGATATCCCATGAACGGGGAAAAATAGGTTACGGTCACAGACGAGTAGATGCTTAAAGACCGCATATTGAAGGATAATTGGATAGTTTTTCTGTCTATTTGAAAAAATATCAGGAGGCTTCTTAATTGAAATAAATTGTTATATGTTACCTGTAATAAGAGAGCTTTTTTTTTTTTCCCTCTTCCTTTTCTTGTTCAAAGAGATAAATTTGCATGGAAAAAATGTGCACTAAATCCGTGCAGATACATTTTCCCCCATATACTATACAGCAAAGAAATAAAAATCTTAATAAAAAAAAATCTTAAACATAAAATACTAAAATAAATGGCGTCAAAAGCAAATGTATACATAAACACGACTTAGATTTCAGTCTGTATCGTTCATTATTTTATTTTTTTTTTAGTCTTTATTTTCTGAGTAGAAATATCAGGCAGACATGTTTTTTTTTGCCTGTTTTAGGCACAATGTATATGTGTGAAAAGTTACAGAATAGAGGCCTTTATTTTTGAGCCGCTGATATGATTTATATCGGCCCCTGGTGATTTTAGCAGGGAAATTGGTAATTGCTCAAAATACTATTTCTGCTTTCTGTGTGTAACATAAAAAGCAGACTGTAGTTAAGAGCATTTTAATTTTTTTTTTTTTCTTTGCTTTCTGAAGACGCTCTCACATATACGGCAAGATCAAGGCTGCTCTCAACATTGTTATATTATATTTTGTAGAACGGCGCTCCGTTGGTTT
The DNA here is from genome assembly GCA_009364415.1 of Spea multiplicata. NCBI lineage: Eukaryota > Metazoa > Chordata > Amphibia > Anura > Pelobatidae > Spea > Spea multiplicata. The sequence continues at coordinate 60,614 of VKOC01001476.1, read as the reverse complement.
GAGGTTGCAACGCGGCGTAGGTCACGAAGTTTATCCGCAGCTTACAGAAAAAAAACAATGTTTTTGTAAATATTTTAAAATTGGGAAATGTGTCCTGTAAACTGTGTGCGTGTGATTACATGGGCAAAAACATATATATATATATTTTTGTTCTTTGTTTTTTAAATTTCGAGCTGATTATAGCTTTGTAGCTTAAAATGTAAAGAACAAATAACGCTGCAGTTTATAAAATAGAAAATATGTCTCGCTACAAAGGAGATTTTCATACATTATGGATGTTAGGAAGAAAATTTGGTGTATTAAACATTGGTTTTATCGGTGATATTAAACCTTTATCAAATGTTTTTTTTTTTTTAAATATGCTATTAAAATTAGGAATATATCTCTGCAGTCTGTATAAGGAATCTCGCTGTATTAACTTTGTAGCTTCACTTTCATTAAAGAAGCCCAAAGAAAGTTTAGCACTTTGCTAAAAAAAATGCAGAAATTTGTTCAAATGTGCATGTTTACCTAAAAATAATAAAAAAAACCCTATATATATAGATATAATATGTACTGCATATTATTTTTTGCCTGTTTAGTTACTCACTGTTCACTTGGCTTATGTTTCATGATCATTAATACTATTAACCGTTATTAATTTACTACATACCGTATTTAAATAGTTTAATTATTTGTTTAAACATTTTTCTCATCGCCTCCCAACAATTAACGATTAGAGTGAATAATGTATCAAACAAATAGACATATTGTACAAACGAAAAATTTATAGCCAAAACCTCACTTTTTAAAGTATAGTTGTTGACAGAAAAACACATTTTCTAAATATCCATCTGCATGGCAAATTACAGAAGAATATAACCCCATCTGCTAAAATAAATGACATCCGTTTTACAGCCTTGAAAATGTACACTAATTTCTAGTGCTAAAATAATTAAAAACGTTCCAGGAAGTAAACTCAAGTAGTCAATAGCAACAGTGCCACTAATTCTTAAATTTTACTATTATCATTCAATCTTATATTTATTGTGATTGTGAGCATAATTTACAAACATTTCCACCAATATATATATTATATATATAGATATATAGATATATATATATAGAATCAGATCTTGAGTATTTTGAAGGTATGTTTGTGTCTCTATCTCTCTCAATAATTGTGTCTTCATCCAATTATTGTCACGTTTTCACTAGCCGTATAAATGGTGATCCGAGCTATATGTTTTTCCTTGCTCCGTTTAAGTTAATATTGGTTTTATCATTGGTACGGGGCAACTGTTTGGCTTAATCCTTTTAATTTCACCACGTCACAAAGTTTTCGACAACTTCAGTTCATTGTTAATCAAAAAAATGATTAATACTTGTTTCTGCTATTCCAATTTAATGCGTTTTAAGCTTTATTGCATGTTATTAGTTTAAATTACGTGTTCATATCTCGGCATTGCAACTTTTTAATGTACTTCATGAAGTCTTTGAATTTAACTGCCGGGTAATTAATGCTGTCTGTCGCCCAGCATGCCGGTCACCTCGCTGTTCCATGTTTTGTGGCAAGGTGACCAAGTGTGGGAATTTTTCTTTTAGCTTTTTAAGTTTTTTTTTATTATTATTGAGAAGTTATCGGGTGCTAGCCGCGGTAGAATTGTGGATCCAATCCATGGACTCTTGGTGGTCTTTTTGAACAACGCTCCTCAGCTTTGACAGGTGAGACAGAGACTCTCCAGTGCCACTGCTCTTGGATGAATATAGCTGTGGTCGAGAAAAAAAAAAGAGCATCTTGCCAAAAATATATGGGTAAGGCCACACACAGCCTTTAAAATAGTCATTGTAGGCTTATTTTTAGTCGGTGCGCGTCTTAATATTTTATGGCTCCTGATACAACAAGGGAGTTATGTCAGGGGTCAGGGAAAATTATTAGGCGACTAATCGAAGAGGAAGCGTCGTATTTAATGACTTTACTCGCCAATTTGGTTCTAAATGTTTGGGAGAGATGCTGGAGAAACCCGTCCCTTTTTATTGAGACACGGGCCTTGCTCAGGGGGTGGTTTATGGTGAGAGGTTAATGTGGGATTAAAGTGGTGATTTATTGCTGAGGTCTTCAAACATTTGTAATCAATTAGACTTGGTGTGATAACTGCCCTGCCAGGCGTTTCTGCACAGAAAAATGTCTTGTACTTTCAAAGACTGCTTATACATCTTGCACATATTTTTAGATTAGTAATTGCATATTCAAAGGTGTTTTTCCCCCCCGTATTTTGCGGTACCTTAAGTGAACTTTTCTCCTCTACAAACTAACCCTTCAATTCCTAGAAATTGTAGCCATTTTATTAATTATATAATTTATTATATGTATGATAACCTTCATCAATCAGATACGGTACAGTCAATTAATTTACCTCAATCTCGCATAATTTTATCCCTCAAAAAATAAATAAACCCAGAAACCTTTTTATTAAGCAAAGCTTTTGAAAGCCTTGTAGAACAGCATGAATTGATTTAAAAACATTTTAAAGGTTTTACAATTTTAAACATTTTGTTTGATGAAAAATAGGAAGTATTACTTGTACTGTGTGTGTGTGTGTGTATATATATAATAAATATATATATATATATATGTGTGGTGTGTGTGTATTATATTAAATAATATATATTATTGTGTCATATATATATATATATGTGTGTGTGATATTGTTGTGTGTGTTATATTAAATATAAATATATGTTGTGTGTTATATATGTGTGGTGTATATTTAATATATATATATATGTGTGTGTATATATAATGTGTGTGTGTGTATATATAATTATATATATATGTGTGTGTGGTATTATATATGTGTGTGTGTATTAGAATATAATATATAATATATGTGTGTGTATATATATATATGTGTGTGTGTAATATGTATTATGACTTATACTTTTTTGTATTTCAACTTCACATATATGGTTCTGGCAAATTCTACTGCATCTCTAAAAGATGAGCAGCATTAGTAAGCTCAATATTTAAACAGTGTTTACCAACATGAATTGTATTTTTACCTGAGTTTTCGTGTGTGATTTTACAGAAGATAATGTGTGAAATTTAATTAAAATATCAACGGATAAAATAAATAAAAAAATTACTAAAACACTGTGGCAAAAAAAGCATAATTTAATAGTTTTGAATGTGCCTGAATATCCTTTAAACAAGAGCTGGTAATATAACTCGGCTTTTATCCCCAGTAAACCTTTTATCTTTAACGCTCGATGTGTTTTATCTACCTGTAGAGGAAGCTGTAAAATGTTCTTTTACATAAACAATTTGGCACTCCCCATAATCAGCGGGATTCCTTTTCCATTTTTATTTTTGTGGATATCAATTGTAAATATATGTATTTTAAATGGAATTATTGCTCGTTAAACGATACGGTCTATACATTAACTGAGGTTGGTTAATGCTGAACATTAAAGTGATGTCAGTCTTATCGACGATGGAATCGATGTCTTTTTCTGAGGCACTTATGTGGTCAGCAGCTCGGCCTCAAGGCTTACTTGGAACAGGTCCTGAAAATCATCAGATACATTTGAACATACTTCATATCAGGCAAACTCCGCATCAGTCATGCATTCAGTCTGTTTGAGCTTTGGTACCGCTTAAGATCGTGGTATAATTTAGTAAACTTTGCTGGAAGTAGAACTCTTTTAAGGCCTGCCAATTTTAAATATGACATGATTAGAGGGAACCTTTTTTTTTTTCTCTCCCTCCAAGTGATCTTGAAAACTCACATCAAATATTTTAGATACCCCATAATCTTTTGATTTTGTGTTGCTTCACATGAGCGTTGTAATCTGCAGTTTATTTGGGATAGTTTTTATATTAAATGACATATGATGGCTTGAGCTGTTCTTTTTGAGATACCGTAATAAAATGGTTCACATGAAGAGTATGCCGAAGTTATTTTATCAAATTTTGATTAAAAAGCCATATTATTGTATTTTATTTTGCTAATAAAAAAGGACTCTTTATTGGATTCGATCAGGATATATAATATATATATATATAATCATATTATTTATATATATATATATATATATATTAGACACACACACTTTTTTTGGGGGGGGGGGTTGGTTTAAGCAGCAACCGTGTTCTAAAACTGCTGATTTCTTTGGTTTCTCTTGGTCGTTCTCCTAAATGGATATTTTTATCTGTTTTATATTTAGCGACGCAATTTAGCGCAGTGCTGAGTTCAGTTCTCGGTAACACCGCTAGGGTTTTAGAGCTTAAAAAACGTATCACAACCAAACAGTTGTTGCATTCTACGTGCGAGTTTGGATGTAGAACGGAAAAACAAGGTCCAGCCACAGACGCCAACTAAAGCAGAACTTTTATTGCAGTAAATACCTGCGACATGTCGATGCACCTTTATTGAAATCAGACAATGATTGGCATTTTTCTAAACCAATGGCATTAAAGAAAAGGAAATGTTAACCACATATAGCATGCTGATTCTTTGTACATAGCAGGGTCCATGATGAAGGTGAGCATACTAAGCTAGACTTATGTAATCAGTTAACTAACTGAGCCTTCATGTTAAAAAAATAAAAAAATAATATAAAATAAAGAAATAAAAAATAATAAAAAAAAAAGAAATAAATAAAATAAAAAATGAATTTCAAAACTTAACAGCAGAGCAAATTTTTATTATGTATACATTTTTCGAATTTTCAAATGAGATTTAATGTCTAACAGCCTAAGTTTCAGTAAGGTATGCGCAAACACACTGAAATTTCATTTTCCACAGATACTATATTTACTGTTTTAATGCCTTCCCGCTATCATCAGAGGTTTATATAATCAGATATTCATTTAAACACTCTTAATTACTCTTAGTGTAAATATCTGTTGCTTACATGTTACCATTTGCTGAATACTCCTTGATTTATTTTTTTCAGTCAGTCTTCTATATCAAGGATTTTTCCTATTTAATTATCTGTCTAGTGTAGCTTTGCTGTATTGTACAACCTAGATAGCGGTGATGTCAAAATTAGTTCATAGTGTTTTTCTTGCATTTCTGATAACCTTTTTTTTTTTATTTATTTTTTGTTAACAGGCCGAGTTGGCACACAAAATAGCAGAAATCCTCGTAAGGTTGCCTTTTATTTTGTGGCTTCTAGCTTTTTCTTTACATTATTCTCAGAATTTCAAACTGATATTTTAAGCAGAATATTGTCTCGCAGCTCCAGGATGAAAGTTAAGAGGCTCTACGGATATGTATGAGGAGTTCAGCACTGGCTGTATTGCCAAAAGGTGTCTAGTCAAGCGTCTTATAGGATCACAGCATTTCGTTTGTTTATATGTTTCATTCTTCTTGGTGATTTACTTTTGTATTCAAACTCTTTGATTTGAGTTTTTTTTTTTTTTTTGAAAAAGTGATACCAAGAATACAATAATATCTGAATTAAATTTGCTGTGTATCAACATATTCATGGTGTTATTTTTGGGATGGCTGCAACTGTCAACCCAAGAGCAAACACTGTATATTTCTATTTATAATGTCTTCATATGTGCAAATCTTGGAATTATGTGGGTTTAGCCTTAAAAGAGCACTCCAGTCATCATACACACATTAATGTATATGATTGCTGAGGACTACCTTTTAAGAGGGAAGTCTGATGTCACTGACATCCATCTAAAGAAGCATGCATATTAACTTTAACCCCATCATGCTCATGTGGATGGTCCAGTACGTTCTTAAAATAAAAACTGCTTAAAAGCCCATTGGGACGTACTAGTACGTCATGACTTTCTTGCACTGGAGAACAAGCTGTTGGCCTCCTGCTGTCTGATTTCTTGTTTTGAGTAACGGAATCATGTTCCTCTAAGTACAGATCCACTAAAAGTATGTGAACTGGATTCCACTGACTGGCTTGGTTATAAAAGTGGAATATTCAGCCCCAAAAGATTGTGATTCTGTTGTCTGATATTTTAGAAATAGTAAGTTGTGATCTTAAGCCTTTAAGAAAATGAGGCCTGCCATATACTAGAGTAGGTTTCGAATAAAAACAATGTTCTTTGAAGCTACAAAAGCGATCTTAACAAGCCTTGGTCTCACTACCTCAACATCTACCCCAAAGTGCTGGAACTGCATCTGCCTGCACTGCATTTATCTCACGTTTTGGGGTAAGGGGCAGCGGCACAAATCTACAACGTTTACTGCTGTTTCAGACAAAAACTATTAGAACCTCCCCAGGTGACGCTCGCTGCTACCCAGGGCGAAAAACATCTGTTTCTACAAACTTCTTTTTCTTTAACCTTGTTTTTAATATATAATTTCTTGCTTCAAAAGCAATTAATGCTCGTCCTACTCTCCTTGCTGGATGTATTAACATCACACTTTTTTTTTCTTTATTTTTTTTTTAAGTGACAGATTCGTTGCAAAGAGTTTTGCTAGATAATTTTACTTTATTATTTATTTATTTAATTTTTTTTTAACAGTGGTTGCTTCTATTTTTTTTCCAAATTGTGCCCTGTCTACCTAAAGCCCCCCTCCCAAAAAAAGGAAAAGCTTACTGGCGTGTAAAGGCCGCCTATATGACGCAGACCGACGTCTGCCTTCCAGCTAAACGGAGTGAACCCCGCAGCGAACCTGGTAAAAACTCTTCTCCAGGCTGTTATTCTTTCCATGACGAACGCCGTACAATTCTTTACAGTATCTCTGTGTTCTGTGAATAGGCACTTATAACAGGTTTTTTTTTCTTTCTAACTAACCTTAAAGAATGATTATGTTTAAGAAAATGTGAAACACTAGCAGAGTGTAAATTTTAACAGTTTCCACGGGAAGTGGAAGGGTCAACGAAAGCAACTGTATAACAAACCAATTCTTTTCCATTACCCAAATTTGCTTAGTATGGCAAATTTATTAGACTGAAATGGGAAATGCAAACCCAATATGAAATTCTTTGTTATGCGCGTGGAGAACATTATGAATGTTTAGCTTAGTCCTGGCGTGCCAGACTTCTCCATGGTGGTCTAGTGTGGGCGGCCATGGCTAGCTTGCCCTGGATGGCTGTGACCGTTTCTCCTACCGAGCCAGGAAGGGGGCCGCCGCTATCTGGCTTTGGGGATCTTGTAGGTTTGATTGCTTTCCCTATATAGAACGTTTTGACCCTGCTACTAACTCGCTTCCTAACGTCTTTGATGTGTTGAAATGTTTTGGAGAGGGAGCACATTTTATAGAGTCTGTTACAGATTATATAAAGCATTTGTTATTAAAATAATGCCTAAAAAGTTAAAAATGAAAAAACGAGCCAACACAGTGTATATGTATATATAATATATATATATATATATTATATAATGTATATTAATTAACCCATTTCTGGACCAAATTAAAGTTTTTTTTTTCTTCTCTGATAAAAGCAGGATGGATTGTCATGTTTTCCCATGTTGGTTGTTAATAAACATTCTCACATTTATTCCAACATTCTTCTCATAATAATTAGCGGAAACGCTTTTTTCACTCGGTATCCCAGGGTATTCACGCTGTGTTGGGTAAACTTGCTGGAGCCCATGTTTTCTCTTACCTTGTTGCTCCTTTCTGCTCTCTGATCTCATTGTCTATACTTATGTTTGTGGGCACCTTGAAGGCACTTTTCTGGTTATGCTGGCACTTTTAAGTCTGTCTGAGACAGTGAGTCAAAAATGGGGGATTAAGATATTATATAGTATGTTCCAAGGAACGGTGTATTAGGATACCTTTGGCTCTGAATTACACATGGCTGGATAATAACAAAACTAAAGCCATGCATAGTAAGAGACACATGACCCCATTTTTGGAGTGCGATAACCACACACACATACACACACATACACACACATACACACACACATACACACACATAAGTGAATGTAACCTATGTGTGAATATTTCTGAAGGGAATGCAAATATGTTGTGGGAGGAAAAAAAAAAATGTTGTCAGAATTAATTCTTCCTGATGTAAGATCTGTAGGTTTAACCCTTTTAGGTCAAGAGGTGAGGAGTGCATAATATAAAGTCAGCATATGAAGTAAGGGCTTCTATACCTTTTGCCTCTGTCCAAATCTTCATGAAACAACCAAATAGATTTCGATTTTTTTCCTCTGGACTGTAAAAACTTAAGAAAAAGTGTAGAAATATTTGAATTTGGTGGCCTTACAATATTTTTGTTTTAATGGAAATTTTTTTGTTTTAACTTCTTTGCTGTCAGCTGTCTAGAAAATTCTCATTTCCCCTATAGATTCAAAAAAGAGTTCTAACAGCTAGGACATAAACCAAGTTGTCTCCATTTTCTTGCCGGTTAAGGACAGGTGGCAGCTATTACTTTTGGTGAACATAGTGGGTAATAGGACTCTTGGTTTCTTCTTCTTCTTCTTCTTCTTTCTTCAGGTTTCATTATATCGCTTCCGCTATGGCTTTTCATTGTGTTGACGGTCCGTGCGTGCTTTGATCCAAGAGACGCTCTGTGATGGCGAGGAAGCGGTGTTAACCTAATAATAGTAATATAGAAATATTGAGTATGAGGTCAGATAAGAACCCATTCGGCCCGTCTAGTCTGCCGTTGTTTCCTGATGTAAAGACTCTGACCTTAATCAGTCCTTAGTCTTGTTGTAGAATAATCTTAGCTTTATGTCTATCCCATGCATACATTTTAAATTTAAATTCCCTCACTGTAACCTCTACCACTTCTGATGTGATGCTCTTCCATTTATCCACCACTCTATCTGAAACTTAAACTTCCTTACATTACATCTAAACCCCTGACCCTCCGGTTTTATTCTGTGGCCTTGTGTTCTAACATTTCTCCTCAGAAATAATGGCCGATTCTGTACTTTGTGAAATCCTTTTACTGTTGCATCTCCATCTCTCTCGTCTTTCCTCAAAGCCATAAGATCTTTGTCCTGCAGCCCATCTATCATTTTAGTCGCCCCCCTCCTCAGGACTTTCTCCAGTATATGAATATCCGTCGGGAGTATAACAAAAATAAATAAATAAATATATATATATATGGACTATTTCTAGGCACACTTGTTGTAAATTTTACTTCTCTTTCTGTATGGTATGTGTCAATCTATCTGGGTTTTGTACGGTATCTCCGTTGGGAGATGGTGGTCTCCATACTCTGTGAGGTCTGACCAGAGATCTGTGAAGTGGGAGAGCCTCCTCCGTCTTGCTGCTGCTAATGCCTCTGAATACATAACCCAGCGACGCTTATTCCGACATATTGATTATACCTAAATCCAGGAGACAGCCACCCAATCAGCAATTCTATTTTATCTCACCTTCTGTCTATAAAATTATTAAACACCTTTTTTATTTCTCCAAATAGCGATATTTTTCCAAAATTATTTCTTTAGCGAGACAAGATAATGCCGAAAATCAGAGAAGATAAGGAGAAAAGGTTTCTGTTTCCGAAGCTTATCCATATTTATCAGCAATAAAAACAAGCAGGAAAAAAAAAACTCCAAAGAGAGGAATCCGTCTGCGGCAAACTTAACATGTCGACGAGTTGGGTGGTATGCACAGTGCTGTTTGCTTAATAAGAAAGAGATATTACCACAGAAGCTGCCACATCATATGGCCTCCTTGTTCCCTCCCCATCAGATCTAGCCAGACTTTCTCTTTATTGCCCAGCCAATGTCAACTGGACTGACAAATGGGACAGAGTGCCTGCTATCTGGGACAGGGATAGACTGGGTAAAAATAATTATTCATTTTATGAATAAATCATTCTAGACGTGTAAGACCTGTAGAAGTCGGCTTGCAAGGAATAGGTTGCTAATAAACGGCATTACATATAAATAAGATAGTAAATAAGTGTATGCACCCCGCAGCGGACAGAATAGGGAATTTTGTATTGATTTAAGCAGCCAACCAGCGGCATTGAATTCGACTGGAAAGCTTTTTTACAAGCTGACTGGCGGTTATTATTATATTATGTGGATGGAGTCGCGTTCGTCCGAAATGTAAGTCTGTGGAAGAATGGACTTTGTCAGTATTGCTGTAAAAATCCACCTAAAAATACCACGTGACCGCCAAAAATGGTCAGCCTCTAGATCAGAGGATAAAGGATGTTTATTGGAACACAATTAGATAAAATAACGTTTGTCGATACTAATACCGTCTTAAGGCATGAATGTCCCTTTGCTCATTTTAAAATATTAAACCCTTAAAGCGAATCTCCAGCCATCGTATTCACTTTAGGGTATATGGTAGCTGCGAGGTCCCTATACATTATCATGATGCCCCCTGCGAATGATCGAGAGGGTTCTGTAGAGATACATTTGCCCCCCACACCCACGGGTTCAGGAATGGATAAAATGCTGAACCCTCTGCACATGATATGCTTACCGCCAGTCCGCTCCGGCCCTGGCTTGGCAAACTCTGCTGGTGTGAGTCTATCGAACCGTCTGACCACGGAGGAGGAGGACATACGCAGAGCTGCAGCTTCTACCAAAGACAAGTGATTATTTTTTTCTTCACTTTTATGCAGTAGCAGTGAAATTGGATTTTTAAGGCACGATTTCCTTCTGGTTTCTGACTGATACAAAGCAGATCTACACATGCTGGCTATCCCGGTTTGGGATGACGATTCCTCCCGCTGGCTGTTGATTTGTGGACGTTTCTAATGCACTTTGACAAGATTCAGCATTCATTCTGCTTCTGAAATGAGACAACATGCCAACATGGGGAGGATCAATCCCAGCTTATTCCTAGAGAAAAAAAAAATATGTATTTTCTCGCAATACTGCGTCAAAATATTGCTGGCTTATTTCCTTGGGGAAATGTGTAGTCCTTTAGAGGGGGGGCATGTAAAAGTGAATTTACTACTATAAAGCGAGGTTTACCCAATGTAATGTTTTGTATTGAAAGTTACTCTTATGAAATTGTTTGTAGATTTTATACTTCTTATGGTGTAAAAAAAAATTAATGATGACTTAACGAACAAAAGCATGAAAGGAGATGTATTTGGAAATATGTGTTTGATAAATAAGCACTTATAAATGATATAGATTAGAAAAATGCTTCTTTCTAAGATGAGTTCATCTCTCGTAACGATTAGCCATGCGCGTGCAATATGAGTAACCGACATGTGACTTACTATTTTTGTGATGGGTGCTTAATAAGTTCAGAACCCTGCTAAACAATGAGCATCACTGAGTTTATCTGCAGACAAAAGGCCAGATCATCAGCCTGACGTTCTTGTATTTATTTCACAGAAGCTGATTTTTGCTATTGTTCTAATTTTAGAAAGTTCATATATTTATATATATCCGAAAAAAATGATCCATCCTCCTAAAAAAAAAAAAAAACATAGCTGCTGTCCTGATTGTTTGGAGCCGTGAGTAAAGCTTGGTTCATTTACCCCAAATAATCCCCGTTTGGATGATTTAATGCCCTTTCCTGACAGTGTTGGGCAGTTACTGTAAGTAAGCTCGTTCTTAAAGTCAGATGAATAAAAGAGCATTTTTATAATCTGTCTATTCATCTGATCCTCGGCACCACACACTGCCCCTTATCGCTGCAGTTCCTGGGAAACAAACCGAAGGTAGACAAAGTTCTGGTACAGATGCCGGTTCCAAATATTTCCTCCACCGATTGGTGCCTTAAAGGGAAAGCATGGCGGCCGTACATTTGGTGACTTTTTATACGTTAAGGTAAAACACGCAGCGGTCTTGGCCGGGTCGGTTCATCGCTGTAGTACGGTGCCTTCATTACTTTTCTGCAGTTCTCGTTTAATGAGCCGGTGAGTTTCTACTTGTGGTTTCTCTCATAGAAGCCGATGTTTTCTTTCATCTCTTTGGAATTTTCAGAAATGTATCGCCACTGAGATGTTCCGCGTTTTCTGTAGTTGTCAGTCTGACAGCTGAAGATGTCAACAACCATGTCGGCCTGTCATCCGTCACAGGGTGCTGACAGGCCGAGTGTTCTGGCAGCGATAGTCACTTCTGTTGGCTTATAAATGGTAGAGATGATCTAGTTACGGTAGTCAAAATCCCCTCCGCTGATCCCTGTTGCATGCAGGCAGTGCTGAACGGCACCAGATAACAGCCCGTACCTTCTAAAGAACGAGCTACTGTCTCAGAATGTTGGGAAAATATTCAAATGCCAGCTATTCTGAGTGTTTAGTGTCACTTTTAGTCATTATAATGTGATTATAGTTCCAAACAGAGCTTGTTATAGGTGTATGGCCGTGTGCGGTTAATATGTATTGTGTTTTATATGATACAGCACCACGGGGCTATGAAAGCAGCTAAATGCTTATTACTTCATATAGAACTTATCCAGAAGATGTAGCACACAACATATTAATCCAATTCCATAATCATTCTAGAAACAAAGTATAAGTAGAACTTTATGCACCCACGTGTATACCAACATTTTTTTGCACCAGTGGGGCTAATTCTTTTGTGGGCTACATCCAACCTTTTGGCTGAGGGTGTTAAAGTCCACAAATGCAGTTTTATTTTTTTAAGACGATGTAACATTAGATTATTTTTTTTTTATTATATGTTTCTACTAATTTTTAGTATATGCTTATTAAATGATGCATGAACCACTGGTGATTCTGTGGCCAATCCTCGGCATCTTCGTCTCTAATGGGAAACTGTTGTGAAGAGGAGAGATGTCCTCCGCAGGTGGGGGACGCTACGGTGCCACAGCATGCAAGACACGTGGTTGGCAATCTATGGTCGTTTTGCCAACCGCGGATCCCGTACGTGGTTGGCACTGAAGTGGGTAATGTTATAGCTGAAAGCTCTGCCTGTTAAAGGGACCCCCAGGACCAAGCTCGGGGTAACTGGTCCTACGTGATTTTATTTTCTCCCCTCTGTTAATTTTGTTACACTGGTGTTAAGGGACATGCATTTAAATAGTTACAGCATAATGGTAGCTCTGTTTGCAAATTAAAATGTCTTTAATTCAGCCTCTGTAGCGCTCCTTCCCTGTCCTCCAAGTGCCCTCTGAGTGCTAAGCCCTCTCGTTTGCATTTGTGTGGGCTTTAGGTGCGAGCATGTGATGTTTCATCGAGCCGCGGCGGACCGATTCTGTGATTCGAGAGTTAGTGAAAATATGTTTTAAACTGGTGACGTTCAGACTACGCCCTGTGAGATTTATTTTTTTGTGTGAAAAAAACACTTTTCCCCATCTCAGTAACGGCAGAGATTGTTCTCCCTTTCAGACCGTTCGGTTAACTGATTTTAAACTTGAATTCAATCATTTGTTGCATTATGCCATATAATATTGCCTATTATGTTGCATATATGTATGGAATATGATCTATTTCACATTAATAAAACCTAAAAATGAATATAATTGAACTATTCTATTTAATCTGATAACGTGCTGTCATAGTGTGGGATCAAAATGAAAAGGTGCACTTTTTTTTTCCCTACCAAAAACTAAAGCAATAGCCAGTCAGATAATAAAAATTAATAGAATTATGGAGATTATTTTGTAATGCATTGAAAGTGGATATATCTTTTTAATTGCATTTAAAAAAAATAATAAAAAAAAAATAGAAAGTGGGTTAATATATTTCGGATAAAGTTGCAGAACTGAAAAACTAAGATGGCAGAGTCCTTAAACTGACGAACATGAGTAATATTTTCCCGGTCCCCATATCAGTGACTAGATATTTATACTGCGCATGTATAATGGCACTTGTGCATAGTGGAGAATTGTGTATCCCCCATCTGTCCCGGAACGCCGTCCGGAAAACTTTGGAAAACGGCGAGACCAGATGGGCCGTGATTCTTATCTCCTGTCGGTTTTAACCTTCTCGTTTATTTATTTTTATTAACTCCATTTTTATTTTCTGTAGGGTAGGAAAAGGTTGCTGATTTTTTAATAGACTCCGAGAAAAAGCCCTCTTTTCATCATCTGCGTGAGTGACTTATTACCGGTCGGATTCGTATACAGAAGCTCTCCAACACGGTTTATTCAACAGAATTACTGTAGGAATAATATTGTTTCTTTCCCCCGCTCTGCCCACATCTGAGGATGACCTACTGTGGACCGGCCCTAAAAAGTGTCTTATCCGTCCCCTGCAGAAGTGACTGCGTGTGTGCGTTTTACCGAGCCCTGCTTGCAGAACAAGAAGGATAACATCTTCATACATTATGGTATATGAATCATAAATGGTGGCCTTTCAATCAAGTTTGTACAGGTAGTTGTGCGCATGCTGTGATAGAGTACGGAAAGATCAGTAACATATATATGTTTTACAGTTTAATTTTCCATAGAGAAATTAGAAGATTTCCATATTTTCTGTCAGATTAAGTCAGCATACTTTTTTTTTTTTTTTTTTTTTTGCTGCTGCGTGTTATGGTGATTTTTAATGTATGGGTTTAAAACTAAAACCCTTAATCTGATTTTTTTTTTTTTATATTTTTGTAAAGCAATTTTTATTCAGCTTTCTTGGTATTTATAAGAACAAATATGACGATCAAGAAATGATGAAGGGAGAATAGAGGGATATCATATTATATTATATATATATTATATATATTGCTTATACCCGGGGCAATTGTTAGGAGCTCCTAGAGCGCTAATACTAAGGAGGCGGATCAAACCTTATCTGATATCTATCTAGTATCCTTCCAAAATCCTCTCACATTCTTTATCTCTCTACCATTTATATACCCCCAGAGTTCCAAAGTGGGACACTGTTTTGTTTTTCTGCTTTTGTTTTTAGAAATAGGCATCGTTGCCTCAATTATCCTGTGGAAAACGACTTTTAGAGGCTATAAAATCAGGGAAATAGATGAATATAGTTTGAACTAGCAGTTTGACTACCTAAAATTATACTTTTTTTCTTTGTTTTTTTTTCTTTTCTTGAAACACGCCGTAAAAGTATAAAACCAAACACACATTACAGCTTCCCTTTAAATTCAAATAAATTAAAACGTTTAATAAGTCTCTGGATGGGCATTACAAACATGTGCAAGGAAAACTGATCCATGAAACTTGGCTAGTTCTCACTCCGAGGTTCCGTTATTCCTCCGTCGTATGGCAGATACACAACTTACAAATTCACCAAAACGGGGAAAACGAGCTCTGGTGTTGTGCAATGGACTGTGTATGTATGCATACATACACACGTACACAGTATACACACACACACACACACATACACAGTACACACACACACACATACACACTCCATTGCACACCACCAGATCTCGTTTTCCCTGTTTGTCATCATTTGGTGAATTTTGTATGCTTGCCATGCAACAAAGGAATAAAGCCTTGGTATATACATACATATGTCTGTGCGTGTGTGTACATATGTGTCTGTGTGTATATGTGTGCGTGTATACATATGTGTCTGTGTGTGTATATGTGTGTGTCTGTGTATATACATACACCCTTCAGCAAGTGATAGTATGATGGGGATCATCCTCTGTATTCTTAATGTTTATCCTGATCCTTCTGAATGACTAAATCCTCACTCCATGTAAGTTGTATTTCTGAGTGCCTGTGCACCATCGCGTAAAAAGAGTTCCATTTATTTTCCCTTCCCACCTACAGCATGGCTGTGATTGCCAGAAGAAACACCGGCCCCCTCCTCTCCCCGTATTAATCTTACATTTCGGTCTTCTGACCGCATTATTGCTGCTTTCTGGATGGACAGAAATAGATAACATAAACGAAGTCAATTGCAGGGTTTTATAGCAATGTGCTGTGAAAAGGCGGTTATGTTTGCACTACACAGAATGTTCTTTCTTAAACACATAAACAAAAAAATAGAGAGGACATGTTGCACTTAGGAAATCACTTTGCTGTCTAAAATTGTTCACGAAAAGGTGACGGTCACGTTTTGCTGACGGGTTTTGCATGTAACAGGGAAGCGGCCTTAACCGCTATTGACGTAGAGTAAAGCAAGAATCACTACACTCTCCCGAGATACTGTGTGTATGGAATATGTTTCTTTGTGTTCCAGTTTTAAATTAAGTTACTTTTTAAAATCACAACAAGTCAAAACGTTGAAATTTAGATACATCTGATACGTCAATGTACTTATTTTGTTTGGTCTCGCTACTCAGAAGCCAGCGCTGCTCAGAACAAAAGAAGTGTAATGCGATCTAACATATCACAATTTAACACAGTATATTATTATTAACCGGGAGCTACGGCATTTCAAATCATGTGCTTGGCCATTTCACGCTATATACGTTTCCGAAAAGGAATAATCTCTCATATTAACTCGTCGTTTCTTTAGAAATAAACAGTTCCAGCAAACAGTGCGGCTTCTATCAACGATGCCTAGAAACTTCTGCAGAACCCTTTCAGGCCAGAGGACCTACAGCAGCAAAGTACCTACAACAAATATATGTACTGTACATATATATATATATATATATATATATATATATAACTATATATACTATATATTATCAGTGGAAACAATAGAAATATTGAAGAAACCTTTTTGTCCTTAAGTGTAAAAGACCGGGGTATGTCTTAGGTCTATTTAATTCTGTAATCGTGTTTAGTGATGTCAATTCCATTTAATTCGTTCTAAAACATTTAAAAAATAGTCTTTCAATAAAGACTAGATTTTTCTTAATGATCCATAGGTGATATGGTTGCCGATTAAAATGAATGCTATTCACCTGCTTCTGAACAGGTCAACAGGTTAATGGCTACTCTAGTGAGTGATGTTCCTTTTATGTAACTATGTAAAGTATAATTGCTAGGTGAGTATTGGGCGATACGAGAAGAGATGAAGATGCCTTGCATTGTGGTGAACTTCACACAGACTGCCTGAGCATAGTTTTAGTAAATAGCGGTTTGCTAGGAGAGGAGGCGAGTTGATATGGGAGGTTGTAGGATGGTAATAAAGCCACACGTGCGGCACGTTTACAGTTGGAGGGTAACCCTTGTTGCACTTTGCCCCCTGAGTGTTTCTGGTCCTGAACGTGTTTACGGTATTGACTTTCCCAATCGCCTGCAGAAACTTCAGTCTGTAAAATGGCATTGTTGAGGCTTGCAAAGAAACAAAACAAAACCGTAAACAACCACAGACTTCTGGTGAGACGAGGCAGTTCGGTTTCTGCGGCTGAGCAGACATCTCTTTAATCTGCCGTTGTTGGGAGTTTGCCAGAAAAACCGATTGGAAACTAGATTTTTCTTTTCAGTTCAGTTAAGGAGACATGAAACATTTTATAAGCTAAATAAAGCTTGGTTAATTGGTCCTCTTCTATGTTAAAAAGTATCATTTTTTTAAATTACTACCTCCAGTGAATTTAATTTTAAAAATAAATAATAAATACCGCCGTGGCGCTGTTGCCACATGTGCCAACTGTCTTCGTAATGGGCTGTCAGACCCTAGCTGATGTCTACACAGTTTTTTTGGTGGTGTTTAACCTATGTCAAGCGTTCCATTCCCTTTGATAACAAAGGACCGCTTGGAAGTGTATTACAAAGGATGATAAATGCTAGGAGAGGATGTTATAAGAGAGATGTAATATGAACCAATATTGTATGTCGTATGGAATGATGCGTGCAGGAAATTGCCTTCCAGCAGAAGAGGCAGAGGTTGGTCTCATGAGGGATTTTTAGTATGAATAAGAAAGGCATAAGGTCATCCACCCCATAGGTACATGTCTGCTGAGGACAGTCTCAAATTAACCACTACAGAGAAAAGAAGATCAGCATATCGGACTAAACCCACCAACAGGAGCTTCCTATAACTAACAAGGCACCAAACAACCCCATGCAGAGATTTTTGTCTGGCGCTTCGTCTGTTTGGTGCGGTTGGTGTTTCTCTAGGCGCGTGAGCGACAACATCCGTCTCTGGTCTCGCCTTTACACTTGTGAAAAATAGATACGACTTTATATTAGATGCAAGTATTGGGACGCACATCTTTTATTTAATTCAGGCGTTTCAAACGGATCCATTTGTATATAAAATAAAGTACCCAGCCAGGCAGTCTGCATTTACAAACATTTGTGGGGGGAAAAAATGGGTCGTTCTGAGGAGTTCGGTGAATTCTGTGATACCGTGATAGGATGCGACCTTTGCAATAAGTCAGTTCATCGCTGCCAGATATTCCATGGTCGGCTATAAGTGGTATTATTGGAAAGTGGAAGTGTTTAGTCTGGGGTGTCTCTGAAGAGGGTGCAGAAACTCTGATGCAGAGCAAAAAAAAGGTTACCAACCTGCATTATGGAAAGATCTGGAAGATTCATCTATGGAATATCAACCGGATCTTGGATCCAAGCCCTTCAAGAGAACGTTTTGTTCCTGCCAGGAATCTAAATGTAGTTCTGTCTCGTCGACTGGAAGCTCCATTTGAGCCTCTAGGAGATACCTCTGTGAAATTACTTGCCTTCTGGTGGTAACCCTAACATTGTTTTAGGAGGGTGGCTAAGATTTAAACACTATTTTGAAGTCTACCTTCAAATAATTGAAGGTAAAAGTAGTTCTTTATGCTCCCCCCTCAGTTTTTTTTCATCTCCAGCATGATACTGTCTTGTTTTCCACATCCTTGACCTCCACAGATGCCTACTGATCCATCTAGAAAGAATGGCTACTTGGAAAAAGTATTTTTCGCCTTTTTATTATTTTATGGAGCGAGGAAAAGACGGAGAGCATCAAGGAATTTATAGCCCTGTCCTTCCCTAAATAAAATTGGATTTTGCTTAAATCGTTCTCTTGTATTCACTAAAGAGAAGGGGAGGTTCCAGGGTTTTTATTTCCTCTCCTACCTGGATAAGTGGAGCGATCTTCAAATAGGTGCTACCAGTAAGTGACGAGGAAAACAAACTCTTTAAAAACTTTATACCATTGGGATTAAACCTCAGCCAGTTATAGTAGTAAAAGGTAGACATTGGGGAGGAGGTATTGTAGTGGGGGAGGGGATAGTGAGGGTAACCCCCCCCTCTGAAAAACAATCCGGACTCCCATGCCGTCAACAAAAATAACTTGTTTGAGTTGGATCAGCGTTTAGCAGTTCTTGTTGTTTAATCTTAGAGGAACCCAGCAGCACACGGATGGATTAGAAAGAGCAATCTGGTGACGGCTGCCAGCGGAAGGACAGCTGAAGTACCAGAGTGACTGTTTCTTTAAGGACCTGCCTGCATGCAAATGGTGGTTATGCGGAAAAAAAGAGCACATTTTGGATACCGTTCCAAGGAAGAGGAAAACCAAAAAGTTCCACCTCTTAGTAAAAGATATTTTATAAACGTAGCCGGTGCTTTCGCAGTGAGGAGACCACCCAGCCTTTTCAAACTATGGCGAGTCAGTATAGCTCGAGAGGGGTGGTCTCCCTAGGTGACTACTACTTGGGACTAAATGTGGCATGGGTGATATAGGTAAAGGGCAATGGTGGTGGTATATATATTATGTTATCAACATTTTACCAACATCAACAGAAAGATGCATGTCTCGATTCTAGCTTCAAAGGTGGTTTCTGTCAGCTTTTTAGCTTTGATTTTTATTTTTAATCTGCTTTATAATATAAATAATTTGTTCGCCACTGTTTCCTCCTCGTAAATTATTGGGGGGGGGGAAGCAAGGTAATGCTGGGTGTATCTTTAGAAAACGGCAGTTTCAGCAACTTAATTTACCCGAGAGAAGGAAAGGTCGCTATTGCATAGAATATAACATTAAACTGTTGGAGTTGTTAATTTTTGTGTTCCTTTTCAATGGTATGTGTGCCATGTGTATATATAATATATATATATATACTCGGAAATCAGTGCCGTAATCTAGACTCGTTTTATGTTTAAACAGCTTGTACCCCGGTTCAACTTCAAGACAAATAACTAAATAAAAGTTTGCCTAAGGACTGAGGAAACAGAAAAGAAAAAAAATATATATATATAATGTAGCAATTTTAGATTTTCTTCTTTCAGAGAAAGCCAATCATGTGATTATCGTGGGCGACTCGTTCACTTAGCGTTTGTTTACATTCTGCGCCGCTGATCATGTTGGTCTCTGGTGCTCTGCTACAAAAAGTCACTTGTGCCAGGGTTACTTGTGTTACAGGCTTTCATTTGCGACAACTTTCCCAGCTAAATCAACATGGAGCTAAGATTTCAAACGAATGGATTACATGTGTAGTGGATGTGTTTATTGGGACTCGGAGCAAAGCCTTTGTAAGCCGTCATTTCCAATATCACGACGATGTGTAGAAGAGCAATTTGCAGAGAGAGCCCTTGGCTGGCGTGCGTTTTCACGTCTTACGTCCCGCGTTCTGGCTCAGTATCTCCAGATTCCAATGGGACCCTTGGTGTCCTCTCACCCTCATTTTTAAAGGGGCAACCCAGCCATCACATGCTGCTAAGACCCCCGGCCCAGACCCGGAGCAATGTCGCTTGAGCGATTATCCCCCTTTTTCTGCGAATAGTGTATCCATGTAAAGGAGGGATAGAGCTTTATTTTGATACCATAGTTGGTATATAATTAGCTGAAAATTTAGGATGAGAAATTTACTGAAAACTAGCGTAAATTAGAAAGAAAGTTTTTTAAATTTTCCTCGCAAAATTAGGTAGAGATGGAAAATCCCCTCCAATTTTATCAATTCAGGTGTCCTGATTTCAGGAATACATAATTTATATGGAATTTCCAAGCGCTGTAATACTATAGGGTGTACGTTATTCATAGAACTTTTACATTAGGTATGATTTTATTCATTTATAACGCTCTTATGTTTGCTGAATTACGGCGTAATATAACTTGTTGCTCCTTGTATAGACGTCTTGACAGCGCTTTCCATACGTATAACCTTTCGTTAAGTATGAAAAACGTTGGGGAAAAGTCACAGTATTTTCGGCAAGCGTCTCTCATTTGTGGTCACGTAGCTGTCTGCCAGTTCAGAAAACCCCCAGAGGGTATTTTTCGGAAGCAGGTAGCCCACGGTATGAATGTTTGGACACCTTTTTTGTTGCCATTGTATTGCAGGTTTTGAACGTTTGCAGGAAAATACGCCGTGTATTCCATACCTCCGAGCATGTGTGCTAGTGGATAGAGTGATTACTAAATATAGATAAATATGTAAGGATATGTAATTAAGGAAGATATTTACAAGAAAATAATTTAATTTCATTTTTTTTTTTACAATTTCATTAACAAAACCCACATTTCTGCTGTAGAACCCTGCGATGCCCTCAAATCCAACAACGTTCTGCGCTCCTAGGGGAAAGGGACATTAGGAAAGGAAAGGTGGGACAAAAAGGATAAACTAGTGACCATAGGCATGCCTATAAATATATATATTTGCCTATATGCCTGCAATATGCTTAACCCTTTAAGGACGATGGGCGGTCCATAAACCCATTGAAAACCATGCATTTTGAGCCCGTACATGTACAGGCTTTGTCATTAAGGGGTCTTATCACACGGGTGTAACTAAAAACAATACAGTTTGGAATTTACACAGAAAAGTGGAGAATGAAATAGAAATAAACAGAATATTTCATAGATCACTTAAGCGGTTGTTTTTTTTTATGGGGGAAAGTTCCTTTACCTAAAGAGGATTTTTTTCCCCTCTTTAGTAAAATCCTGTTACACAAGGTAATGTTGCTTTGGTTTCTTTTTTTTTCCCCCCACCGCAACGAATGTAAAGAAATCTTCAGCTGTAACCACACGGCAAACCCTTTTGCCCAAAGGGCTGGAAAGCTTTCACACTAAAAAGCCCACACTATGTCTTATCACAGGTCGGGTTTTTTGAGGTCTGATAATCCTCCTCGTAGTTGTAAAGGATTCTCAGATTGTGGTTAGCTGTGACATCGATGCTGCCTTCGCAGTGTAATTCCGCACGTTGCGTGGAGTAAATTTATAGATGATAGCCACACCAGCAATAATCAAAATAAATGAAATGTAAATAAAATGCTTCTTTGATATGAGAAGAAAATCTTTTATTTCCCTATTTCTACAATTTCTTGTTGTCTATGCCAGACCTTTTCGCGTGGCTAATTGTGGATAGATTTGAAACTTTTTCTGGTAGTTCCATTGGTTGTAGGCCATCTTGGAAATACATTTTATAGTCCAGGATTTCCAGCCATTCTTTTAATGAGCTAATTAAAATTAAAATGGCATGTTGTTGATTTTTTCCCCCCCTTTTTTTGTATTTTCTATACCGTATATTCATATACTTCCTTTTCTATTGCAGACATTTAGCCTGCAAGTTATTGTGAGTTGGCATTATAGGGCGATGCTCATCAGTAGGTGGACTTTTGGCGCTCCTGGCGTAGACATTTAATGTTTCTTGAGGTTTAATTAAAGAAAATTTTTATGCAGACCTTATTTATAGTAAAAGTCAATCTTGCACACCGGTCAGTAACTTTCCTTCCGACGATCAGAAGTTCTGACTCCTATACACGTTGAAGTTATTAAAACTAATCAACAGTGTATAGGTTAAAAACAATCAAAGTGATTTCCACTCAAAAATCAGTAACTAATACTGTGCTTTATAACCAATTATATCCCAGTATAGTCTTCTTTGCTAAAAAGTCATTTAAAGGCTGTGTGTAGCGAGTTCCACATCTTTACTGCTCTCACTGCTTTCTTTGTGTCTGAAGGTATGAACGGCGGTTGGTATTGTCCCCGTATGTATTTGTGTGATGGTGGATCCCATTTAAGGTACCTTTTTGTAATGTAAACACTTATAGCCTTTCTTCATAACTAAGGTGTTTCATTCCTCTAATAAACTTCGCGTAAGACTTTCCGGCATTGAAGGATGTGAGGGTCCTGCTGTTGACAGCAAACGAGCAAAGAGGTTTCGGAATAATGGTTAACAGAAGCCATTCACCCATATGAAATATTATAATAATGTATATAATGAATATATAATAACAATGCAAAGATGCCTGATGTGCATGTGGAAAAGTATTGTTGGAATGGGTGGTAATTTCACGTCTGTTAATGTGAGAAATGCCTGGATCCTTCCTGTACCGGTATTTTCTCACTACTTCTCGTTATTTTCATGTTAGTGTTTCTTTGTAGACTGTGCCGTTTGACTTAATGGAAACAACGTGATTCATTGGGAAGATTTTCATTAAGGCAATGTTCTCGTGCCAAACAGAGAAACGGCGCGGCGTATACTAAATGGAGACGCTGTGCAGCCAAGCGCGTCTCCTTCATCACCACTTGCCAGGGTTGGACCCACCGGCTTCTCAAACAACTGCCAATCAAGATACATCGCCGATTGTACAAATCATTTCTCCAAGGTCATAATTATCTTACGCCAAATATATACGACATGCTGGAGAGAATGTTATTAGAACTATATAAATATAATAATACTAATAATCATGTCAGACGCTATATTGTTGGTTTCAGAGACAGCGTCTATCTGTGCTTATTAAGGAATGGGACAACATCCCAATCATGAGGATAATTCTATCAGCCATTTTTTTTTTTTTTTTTTTTTATGGTGTGTGGTGCACTAGGTAGAATTTTTACTTTTTTTTGACATGTGAAAAATAATTAAACATCTTGTACATTTTAAACATAAATCCCTTTTGAGCACTCCGTGGGTCATGATGGGTTAACCAGCTATAGCATTTATGCACCCTCTGCCCACAGTTTGGTGGTTCATCAAAAAAAAAAAGTGTTTTAACCCCTTAAGGACAATGGGCGGTCCCAAAACCCATTGAAAACAATGCATTTTGAGCCCGTAGACGTACGGGCTTTGTCATTAAGGGGTTAAAATGTCGGCTGCAAATCATGGGTTAACCAATTCAGTCCCAGATTTGCAAACATTAAAATTGCAGGTCTTGGTACAACCCCTGGGTTTGAAAGTAAAAGTCAAATTAGATTAAGGTGCGTGTGAAAAAATCCTTTTTACAGTTAATTTGGAAATTTGTGTTGAAGGGGGGAAAATGTTGATGTTTTTAAAGCATCTTTTATTTGTGTGCCTTTCCCCCAAATTACCCGGAAGAACACTTTAATTATATAAAATAAAAAAAAAAAATGTACATTTGGACTGCATATTTTGGAATTTAATTATCTTCACACAATTTTAATGTACACATTTCACTTAACTTTTTTTTTTTTAATCGAAATCACTTGCGTTTACTCATTTTTTTGTGTTTAACCTCCTGTAATTTAACCCTTTTGTGTTAAAATAAAAAAAGGCATGTTAGGTGCGGGTAAAATCGTTCTTCTAAACCTTCTGTTCCAGGATAATCTGAAATCTGTTCCCACAAGTAACAAACGGGAAGAAGAAAATCTCCTTTTCATGGGATTGTCATTTCTCGGCTGTTGGCTCGTTCTGCCGTGATTTTATAGTTTAAACCTTCCTGAAAGCTATCAGTCAGGAAATGGCACACGTTCAAAACCTTCTCGTTTATATACTTGCCCTTATATTGTTGTACAATTTCCCTTAATATGCATATATATTTGCAACAAGCCTGTGTGTGGTCAGGTTATATTAGATTGTTGTAGGGAGCAATCATTTCTTTTTCTACATCTTTACTGTACTTGGGTGGCCGTGGAAAAACTTGATGCTGTAGCTTTAAGCTATGTTTTCTCATTTATACATTTATTGTTCAAAGTCTCTTCCTGGACTTGGCGGGGGAGGGGGGGATTGCCAATTTAACAAGATCCATTAAATTTAAAAAAAAGTCCTTTAATCACAAACAATTAGGTAACCAACTTAGATTTTTATTATGCATGTGGAAAATGATATAAAAGTGTATAGGTTTCTCAAATTGAAATGTGTCCCGTGTCAAGATAGTAAGATTATTACCGGCACCGATCTCGCCGGGCAATTATATGCAAGCTACTGGCTATGGCTGCCAGGGGAATGGGACAAAACGAATGTGCTTTCACAAGCCGCTGAGTTTTAAAGGATTAATTAACCCCTGAATGACAAAGCCCGTACATGTACAGCCTCAAAATGCATTGTTTTCAATAAGTTTAGGGGCCGCCCATTGTCCTTAAGGGGTTAATAAATACAAATGCAGATTTAATTTCATACATTGTCACACACACAATAATATAACATTAGAAGTTAATTGATATGAACAATAAATTTACAACCAAAGTTGCAGAAAAAGAAAACTTACAAATGAGTGACTACTCTCTCTGTAGGCGTCCTGAAACATAGGAAAATTGAATGGATTACGTGCCATAAAAGATCTTTCTGCCTGTGTTGCTTACATGTCCTCGCTCATAAAACTATTGGGGATTATGAACATACATCTTAACATTTCAGATCTTAAAGCGGATTCCTCTTCCTACAATGGAATGTCAGTATAATAGGAACACACGGAATAGTGTAGCTCAATTGCAGACATTTTTCTGGATTATCTCTATAATAAGACAGACTTGGGTAACTGAGTGACATGGTGTGTCTTCTCATTTAAAGACTTGGTGACAGACTTTCAGCAGGGACTATTGGAATCCCAGAGACTTTAATTTGTAATGTTTTGGTAGAGGACTTATTTGGCACCTCCTTTGCCTCCTTTGATTTGCTAAATATAAACGAAGATGTCCGTAATACAATAGAAGACAAAACATGTATTGTCTGAATCATGTTAAGGTATTGACAAATTATATACAGCAGAGCATTTTTCTTGAATTGATTTGGATTCTGAAAACCATCATGGAGACTTCAAGCAGATTAAATAAATTCGATTTGTTTACAAGTAAACCTTTAGCCTCAGACTAACATAAACAACTTTAATTCTATTTCTGACATCTCTATTTTTTGTAACATGATATTTCCTGTTGAGCTACTGGAGCTTGGATGGGTGGCTTTAGTGCATCACTCAAGACTTAGTTCCCAGGTTTGTATCTTTGGAACAGAAGCGATTCTTGACCATTCCAGGACTGTGTGGTTATAGTGACGTCACTTAACCGGCCACATCAATTTCTCATCTCACTCTGGCCTCAGCCTTTATTTTACTTTAAAGAACAATTAAATGGACCCGCAGACTGAGAAGAAATTAGAAGGTCACTTCATCTTAACGCAAAAGTGCTTCTAGATTTTGCGCTGTGCTGTGTTGTGTTGTGTTGTGCTGTGCTGTGGTGTGCTGTGTTGTGCTGTGTTGTGCTGTGCGTTGTGCTGTGTTTTTATGAAGAGGGGTTCCTTCGCTGAAGGCCGGTACCCAAATGCCCCAGAACATGAGTAAATGTCCTGATTCCGTTGGAAGATGGACATTATTATCACTTATTGTTTTATATAGCGCCATCATATTCTGCGGTCCTGTAACATCATTCTTATAGCAAGTATTCTGAAATATTCTGCATTCCAAAAAAACACAAAATAAAATTTGTCCATAAATTGACTTTTTTTTTTTCATTCCGTTTTTAAAACATAACATTCAAAAGTTGTGTAAGTTCTTCTTATTAAGAAATAAAGAATTCAGTCATTTTTATTCATATTTTATTCCATAATAATTATGGTTTAGGATTGCTCACTGTTTTGGCAATTACTTTTTTTTTTCTTCTTCAGACGCATTGGCTGCAAAAACATATTTGGTATTTAACTATATAAGGGCTTGATGTAAATAACAATTCAGAAACAAACCTTTTTTTTTTTTTTATAATACAAGTATACATACTTCAGTTTGAACATGTCACTGATAATTTAGATCCAAGAATGTAACAACATTTTACATATATGTAACATAGTCATTTTTCCCATTTTAAAGTCTTCTAGAGTATAGGGAGAGTTCACAGCAAAATTAGGGGGACTTTGTTTTCCTTGTGGATATAGCAAAGCTAGAGATAGGTTAGGCAGCGGACAAGAACTTGTGCTGTGTGCATCATGAATTTTCGCTCATAGTTTACCTAGTGCTTTACTATGCAAACCTTTTCTGCTCCAAGTTGATGTAGGTTGAACTACCTGTCTTAGATGATAGGCTTGATGTTGGGCTGCACCTCTGGTGTGCTGTCACAATGTCCTCTTTCAGCGTAGCAAGGTCATTATCCTTTTGAAATGAGTGCAGACTGAAGAAATTCACGTGATGGCGGTGCGCGCGGGCGTGATGGCGGTGCGGGCGGTGCGGGCGGCGTTGGATGGCGGTGCGGCGCGTGATGGCGGTGGCGGGCGGCGGGCGGATGGCGGTGGCGGTGCGGGCGGGCGTGATGGTACTGGCTGGTCGGCTGTAAAACTACATAATTTGTGCGACAGGATTGAATGCACATTTTATGAGTTATATGTCCAACATTTCTAGTGCCTACCACCATTTCATGCCTGTTGTGAATGTAAAATGTATAGACCGTGCAGCTTCCAGTCTTCAAGTTGTATTTACTTGCATAATTCTCAAGGTTTGAGAGCTTAACATACGAGTCTATTGATTTTAATGGGATAGTATCTGATTCGAAAACCATTAGACTATGATATCTTGATATTTGTATAGAGAGAGAAAGGTGATTGATGAAGAATAAAATAGTTTTTTTGTCCCCTTTCCCCTGATGTTGGTATTCATTCAAGAAAAGTTTTTTTTTTGGAAGTACTGAAAACAACTTTACATGTTCAAAGCTGTGAGCGGTGCGCGTCTATAAAACAAATTCAACCGAAAGCCTGCGTAATCTTTTGGAAATTCGGCTTAAGGCAGTTTTGCTGTAAGTTAATGTTTTACTTGGAACTGTTTTGGAAGAGCTATTATTTGAGAGGAAAATGAAAGTCTATAGTTATCTGGTCGGGAATGTCTCTCAATTACAGTGGCGTCCATGGATCCTGGATATGAAGGAAGATTTGGCTCGTTCCACATCCTATTCTGCGCTTCCTACTGAATGAGAAACAGCATGCGAGAATTACTTTACCCAAATGCAGTCCATATAGAGTCATAAAAGGGCATCAAGGAATGATTAAACACGGTATGAAACTGTATCTGTGGTGTGCAGCTTTTTATCTCCTTGGTAGTGAAGGCCGCATTGTCCTAGGGAGACCTCCCACATGCCAGAATAGAAAACATGCTGCCATGTAGAGGATCGCCGAGTATGACTTGTGAAAGTCAATGCTAGTTATTAGCACATAGCAAAAAAATAAAATAAAAAATAAACCAACAGGATAATAGGTTCTGGCTGCAGTTCACGCAAATCCCCTTTCAGAACACAATATGAGCTAGATAAGCAAAAAAAGGTCTTCTCAAATCGTTTAGCAGCCAAGATTTCATGCGTTTAAGATTTTTACTAAGCAGCCATATATTCTGCAAAGGATTTATACTTCGGTTACACTTCAGTCCCGAGGTTCCCAGCTTGTTTCTTCTGGTTCCACTCTACAAGTGCAATAAAGGGAATGGAATTTAGAGTCATTTTTAATTATGGGAGAATGGAGTTTAGAATTTCCAAGTATATATAGTATTTCATAGTTTATATATATATTTTATATTTGTATATATTATATGTATATATATTATTTATATTTTATTTTATATATATATATATATTTTATTTATATATATATTTTATATATATATTGCAATAGCACCTATCTTGCAGCTGAGCTAAATTGTGAAAATGTTATGTTCTTTATCGCTCCTTTTAAATTTTTTTTATATATTAGCAGTAATAACTATTGTATGTATGTATGAATAAAGTTTCAAGGAAAATTCATGCGCATATTTATAATATATAGTTACACAATGCAGGCATATACGAAGCTTAACAAAAGTTTACCAAATAAAAAAAAAAAAAAAGGTGAGACATACAGAGAAAGATTAGTTACCCTAAGCATAGCTTGCATTAAGGAAAGGCTAATGGCGTTATTAGAATGCCCCAGAGGATAAAACACAACATTATTCAATCAGGCCAAAGTCTGCGGGGATATAGGTTGTTAAGCAATGTCTAGTCTTGTGCGGCGGATCATGTAACATCTCTAAGTATCCGTCCTTATGGAGAGATAAACATTTGGGGAGGGGGGGGGGTCGCCATCAGAGTTAATCCATCCTGCCGCTGGATTGTTACAGATGAACGTGTGTTCTGTCATTTGTACAGTAGACTTAATTACTCGCCGTTCTTACATGATTCTCTTCCGTGCTGGAGGGCCCTCCGCGGCACAGAAAGACAGAGAAGGGCTGCTTGTAATTTCTGCGTCTAAGAGCTTGAACCCTCGGGTTACACTTGCCAAACATTCCATAGTAATTAATTTTAAGTAGCAGAATCCTTTGCCGACAAACTTCAAGATGCAAACCAGAGTGTTTGTAGCCATATGTGTCGCTCAGGCAGTTTACGTGAGATGAACTACTTTGTAGGGCACGCTAGTAACGCAGCATAAGGGTATTTTCATGTCGAATCATGTATTTTATGGCGGTTGAAGGGTCTCGGTGGCAATACTTTGTAACTAGGTCCTGGCCATACTTCAGGGAAACGTTTTGGTTCCATTATAAAATGGCAAATTATACCTGAATGTTGAAGGCACTGAGGTGAGTGTTTACACAGGAGCAGGTGGATACCTTTTAATAGAATGCACTGGATGTGGACCCGGGTCAAGAGCTAAACCAAGTTAGGACCGCCACTAATTTGGATTCTGTCAAGGGGGTTGGATGGAAAGTTTGGAGTAGAGTAATGCTCTACTATCAGCTCCCTGAGTTCACTATGCATTATAAGGGGCCATTCCTGATACATTTCACAACAGAAAAATAGGAGCTGACCCTGTATACTGCATAGTTCAGTCAGTAGAGGAACCTTTCACGAAAATCTCACATGCAAGCCAGTTAAGGTTTTCCTACAGCAGAAGCTCACTTGGGTCAACGTTTCATAGTGTAAAGAAAAGTCAGGGAGATGAAATGGCAAATCTCCTGCCAACTCTATCCAATTATCTTATTTTTGTTTTATTAGTATTAAAAAAGAGACACATCTACAACTTGGGACTTATTAAAGTTAAAGCAAGTATTTTAGAACAGCTGTTCACAGAAGTGGGTACTCTCAATACCCCACAGGTTTTTTTTCTGCATGACCTTTCACATTTTTGCCTACTTCCATCATAATTCCAAAAGAAGCATTAAAGAAGCTGGAAGCAACTAATTTCCACTCCACATTATACACATTTCTGGATGTCATGGGGCGTATGAATTGGCACAAATTTAGAAAAAAAAAAACATGGTTTCTGCATCTAAGACTTGCCTTGGAAAATGCTCCTTGCGGTGCTTTTTCATGGTTATGGGACCCCCCCCCCTCACGTAGCTGTAATTGTGAGTAGGACAGTGTTACCCTCTGGTTTATTTAGTGTATCATTTCATTGACAAATCTGTAGAGAGTAACGTATAGATTACCATTCGTGTGAGAGAGCAGAAGTGGGCAAGTCTATTGACGAGCAGCATAATGTAAGGTAGCCTGTGTGTGTGTGTGTGTGTGTATATATATTATATATATATATAATATATATATATATAATATATGCGCTCTGGTCTCCACACTCATGACGAAGTACATGTGATTACTCACCAGATGAGTTTAGTATAGTTCTGCATTAGGCTTATGCCTACAATCTGAGCTTAGATCAATCAAGCCTACAATAGCTGGCCTATTCATATCGCTACGTTCTTTTACGTTTATCCAGTTTCTCCGCAGTACTGGTTTCCTTTTTGCCCTACATAGTGAAGAGAGAGAGAAGAAATATGTGAAGGTCTATGTAAAAATGCCCTTTTAGCATACAATCGGAACATTTAGGCATAGTTTAACACCATGGGCGTGTTAAAATGCTTAATCGGAAAAGCGAGATAGATAATAGTCCTTTGAAACCCGCAGAATTCGCACCTCGGCCCTATGGGAAGACCACACATCTTCCCTCCGCAGATAAATGAAAGAGCCTGTGTGCAGCCGAGAAATAAAGGCTCGCTCTTACATGAGATGCTACTGAAAAGAGCCCTTAATATTCCCCACATGGGCAGCTTCTGTCTAATTGCCGAAATCCTGGATTTATCTCATGCCTGTTCTAAATCATATCGTCTACGCGATGCTGGAGGAACACACAGCGGCAGGAGATTTACACCGTGGTAGCCGGCAGGAGACATGTTAAACATTATCGGAATGTGTTTACATATAGATTTCTTTTAAATCCTTTGCCGTCTTAGTGCAGTAAATTCAGGTTCTTTTTTGAAGCGCTCATCATTGGGTTTTTCAGTTCAGAGTTCGTATTCCTGCATGAGTCGTTTGATCAAAACCATCAAAAAGGAATATCTTGGTAATTATGGCCGGGTTTCTTCTTTTACAGAAACCTAGCGAAATTATCACCTCATTTCAAGATTCTTTGGTATGGCCGTAACCCCGAATGACTGGACGCTTCAGTCGGGCACATTTTGAAGGAAGCAATAAAAATTAATTTATGTTTGGATTTTGAGATATAACATATTAAAATACCAAAAAAATGTTCATATGATGTATCTGTAAATATAAAAGATTGTATGTAGATATGCATGGTGTGTATGTATATATGTGTATGTGTACGGTAGTGTGCAAATGTTTTTAGGGCTGCTACAACTAATCGATAATAATCGATAATGAAAGTCGTTGCCAACGAATTTCATTATCGATTAGTTGAATCGATTTTTATCGATTATAAAATGAGGGTTTTTTCAGAGCAAATACTCTGAAAAATACCCCTCGTTTTATAATCCGTTTAGTCTGACTCACAGCTGCAGCTCCTACTTTCAGTTCCTCCCTGCAGTCACTGCTGATTGGCTAATCGGCAGTGACTGCAGGGAGAAAGAAAGGGATGGGCCAAAGTGTTTAGGGTTAATTTAGGGGCAGTTATAGTTAGTGGGGTGTTTAGGGTTAATTTAGGGGCAGTTACAGTTAGTGGGGTGTTTAGGGTTAAGTTAGGGGCAGTTATAGTTAGTGGGGTGTGTAGGGTTAATTGTGGTTGATGGGGTATTTAGGATAAATTTAGGGGCGGTTGTGGTTGATGGGGTCTACAGGTTTAAATTAGGGGCAATTTAGGGGCATTTGGATGGGGTGTTTAGGGTTAACAAGTCGGAACATGTTTATGGTTAATTGGGGTCCTTCCTCTTCAGGGTTAATTTAATGCTGAGGACTGAGGGCTAATTTAATTAATTGAGGGAATCTAAATCCTGGGGGCAGTGAAGATTAACCCTGTATTTATTTATAAAAGTATTGTGTCTGAACGAGTCTGCAAATCTGAGGGCACTATGGCATATCAGGGGGGAGGACGGAGTGACATATCTGGGGGGGTATAAGGCATATAGGGTGTAACATGGCATCACTGTGGGGAGGGCAGTGTGGGCTATGTCTGGGGGTATGTGTCATATGGTGCGGCATGGGGGGGCAGGTTGGGAATAAAAACAAGAAATGCATTTTTTATCAATTTTTTTTTATCTGCTGTTTGTTTTTTAACGTCCTTACGTTACTTGTATTAAATTATTTAAATTAAATGAAAAAATGTTTAAATTTTTTTGTCCGTGAATCGATTAATCGAAAAAATAATCGGCCAATCTAATCAATTATTAAAATAATCGTTAGTTGCAGCCCTAAATGTTTTTAGTCAGATGTGAAGTAAGAATTTTCAGATGTTAATAAGTTGTTTTTTTCTTGTTACAAAATGAAGAGAATAAGAGTCTAAATCAAATCAATATTGGGTGACCACACTTTTTCCTTCAAAATGTCATGAATTCTTCTAGGAACGCATGCACACAGTTTTTATAGAAACTCGGCAGGTGGATGTTCCAAATATCTTTGAGAAGTAACCTTCTTTGTAGATTTAGGCAGATAAGAACCATCTAGTCCGCCCTTTCTTGTACCGCTCCCCAGCCCCTCGGCAGACGGACCGCCTTCTGCTACAGCCAAGTAATTTTTACTCATCGGCCCAGAGCACCTGCTGCCGTTTTTCTGCACCCTACTTCTCGTGTCCATGAACAGTTGAGTCGCCTGGTCTTGTTTCCACGTCTGAAGCATGGATTTTTGGTCGCAAGTCGTCCATGAAGATCGCTTCTCACTAGACTTCCCTGGACAATAGATGGGGTACCTGGGCCTGAGCTTAAGGCCTGCTGGACATCTTCTAACTGTGAATGGCTGTAAGCATGGCGCGTCTTTCATCTGCTGCACTCAATTTCCTTGACCGACCGCTGCACCTACAGTCCTTAACACTGCCATGTTTTGTTTCTTAAATAGATCTTGGAAAGAAACCCTTGTCTGCCTGAGAGAGAAGCTGATACAGTATAACTACCTTGTGTGTTGTTGTTGTGTTCAGTCTTCCCATGGTGTATGATTGTTGACATTAAACTATCTTTCTAAGTGGAGTATGGCTGTTCCTCATCCAGTTTTATTACTCCTATTCCGCTGTTTCTGTTTCAGTTAATTGCTTTTCAACCTACATATTAAGTTGATCGTTGGACGCTCTTTTTGATACCTGGTTAATCATACGCCTATCTACAACAATACCGGACTTTCTGCTAGTGAACCTAGAAGAATCAATGCAGTTTTGAAGGCAAAGGGTGTTCACACCAAATATTTTAGTTTTTTTTCTTCTGTTCACTCACTTTGCATTTTATTAAATAATAACAATAAACTATTAACAACTCTGTTTTTGAAAGCATTATCACTTTACAGCATCTTTTCGCACCTGCCGAAAACTTTTACACAGTACTGTATGTACATGAATACATAGTGTGTGTTTGTGCGTGTGTGTGTGCGTGCACATGTATGTATTATATTTTTTTGCACTTAAATTTTTGTTTTACTTAAATATAATTTTATAGACTAATTCAATATTTGTTATTGGTATATCTATTTTTTTTAATGATCCTTGTATAGTAAACTTTCTTTTCTAAACCATGTTTGCACTTTGTACATTCTTATAATTTGATTTTACATTGGATGTCGTATTAATTTTTATTTAATATTTTACTTTAAATGTCTCAATTGTCTAAAATATATAAGTAGTTATAATATTTAAATCTACCACTAATATGTAAATTGTTATTATTATTATTGTTATTAAGTGTATATAACAGTTATTTTTTCATAAGGAGATGTTGTAGATCTCAAAGTTAGAATTTTGCAACCAAAAATGTTTTTGACAAAAAATTGGTTGCCAAAGGATTCTGTAATTTCATTGATAGAAGTAGGTATGGAAGCTAAAGTCTGCTATAGAAAATGAAGAGCTTTTATGAAACCAGATTTTTGTGTTTTATACTGCTGGTATACTTTGTTTTTATTAGACTTTGTTTTCCCTCATTAGCCTCATTGATTTTTCTATACATACATGTTTTTTTCTTCAAACTTCATTGAAATTACTGTGTGATATTTATGAATCAATATCGTATTAAGTTTGTAAATATTCTTTAAATAACTCTGCTGCGTTACATCTCGTTGGAGAACTAAAAATACAACTTTCGTTCCTCGCACGTTAAGAGCTCTGAGTTTCTGAGCCAAGAACACACTTCATACTTCATATAATTTTCTATGCTTTTCTTGATATTCTGTTTATTTTTTCACTAGAATTTGCATAAATCCACTGCCATAAAATCTATAATTTTTATGTAGAAAATCTGTGGCTTTTTTTTTTTTTAACTGTAAATGTTTCCATGTGGAGGGAAAAGCTACAAAGAATTAGCCCCTTGCCCCCTAACTTTGTCCATCATACCAATGAAACAATACACAATATTTGATTATATCTAGTCTTATTATTCTAGTCTTATTATTTTTATTCATTGCCTATCTACCTGAAACTCAGAGTTATGGAGATTAAAGTAGAATCTAACTGCTAATTTCCCTGCCCATAAAGCATATAAACACAAATTTAGATACAATAATCGACCAACGACGTCAGAATCTCAGCGATCTAAATAGCGGCCGAGCTGCCAACATTTTCTGCAACAGAATGAGGAAGCAGAAATGTTATATGTTTCTGGCTAAAAGTATCGGCGTGCGCAACGCCCAAAACCCCGAGTATCTGTGTAAACGTGATAGGGACCACTTTGGGAATACGGAAGGAATCAGTGCTAATCTAATTTGTGCAACAAGCCTCTAAGCTAAAAAAAAATAAAAATATATATATATATAAATTAATTTAGCAAGCATTTGGGTAACGTGCCTCGAAAAACGTGAACGGAGGCATTCTGGTTCCAGAGGATATGTAAGGTGAAAGATGTTTGTGTTATGCTAAACACACACACAACAAACCTGTGGTCTAAGCAAAGGTACCAGTGGTCTATTTTATCGAGTGCCAAGAAGTGTATAATGAGACTCTTTCAGTTCGGAAAAATGTAAGTATAAAAACACAAAAATGCCACCCAGCTGGTTAAGATCTTCCTAATTTTTACCTGATTGTATTTCGCTAGAAATATGGCAGGGTCCTCGTAAATTTTTCGACATGAAC
Organism: Spea multiplicata; assembly: GCA_009364415.1. Lineage (NCBI taxonomy): Eukaryota > Metazoa > Chordata > Amphibia > Anura > Pelobatidae > Spea > Spea multiplicata. The sequence continues at coordinate 25,351 of VKOC01001476.1, read as the reverse complement.
TGCATTTTTGTTGCCAATTTCCATATCCTTTTAAAAGTGCTGAAGCGTACATTTGCTATTTATGTTTGCAATAGACTGAGTACACTTTTACTATTTGTGGTTTTAGAAATTGGAAACAACCAAACACTGTTGCTATGGTCTTTAAAAAAAAAAAAAAAAAAAAAAAAAAAACCCTAAATTTTAAACAGCTGTTGGACAGTATTTTTAGAATGGTAGCCGTCCTACGAAGGCCGCGTTTTATCTATTCCTGTTTGCGTAACATGCAGGCAAACAATTAGAAGCCCACTCCCTATTGTACTTCCGTTGGTAACCTTTGGATGGGATTCTGTTGAGAACATAACATGACTAAAATGGGATAAATAAATATATCCTCTGTTATTCAGCAGGAGTGCTGATCCAAAAGTGTGGCCAACGCATTGTCTGCCCCCACCAGCATTAAATAGCTCAGGGGGTTTTTGTAACTTGTTTATTGTCATGGGGGCAAACGTTACTTGAAAATAATACTTTGCGTCGAAAGGCATAAAACCTAAAAAAGAACCGAGATTGAAAATGCATAGAAATTAATAAAATGGGAAATTTGTTGAGGTTTATTTGCTTAAAGTACTAGAGAGGAAACGTACGTTTCAAATTCACCAAAAACACAAACCCAGGTTCTCTTTCAATACCTCGACTGCACAAAGCATGGGGCCACACAGTAACCTGCATGCAATCAGTGACCAAAAGAATAATATATTGGTTGTGGGATATGTGTGGGTCTGTATACGCTACCGTTCAAAGCTTTTGGGTCACTTAGAAATGTCCTTGTTTTTTTAAAGAAAAGCAAATTTTGTCCATTAAAACATGAAATGGATCAGAAATACAGCGCAGACGGGGTTAATGTTGCAAACGACTATTGTAGCTGGAAACGGCTGATTTTTAATGGAATCTCTTCATAAGGCGTACAGAGGTTCTGTATCAGGCCCGTCGCTCCTGTATCAGGCCCGTCGCTCCTGTATCAGGCCCGTCGCTCCTGTATCAGGCCCGTCGCTCCTGTATAGGCCCGTCGCTCCTGTATCAGGCCCGTCGCTCCTGTATCAGGCCCGTCGCTCCTGTATCAGGCCCGTCGCTCCTGTATCAGGCCCGTCGCTCCTGTATCAGGCCCGTCGCTCCTGTATCAGGCCCGTCGCTCCTGTATCAGGCCCGTCGCTCCTGTATCAGGCCCGTCGCTCCTGTATCAGGCCCGTCGCTCCTTTCTTACAATGGCACATTGTGTTCGCTAATTCAAGATTAAGTTTAAAAGACTAATTAATCGTTAGAAAACCCTTTTACAGCCAGTAACATTTGGAAGGTATATATGTGTGTGTGTGTGTGTGTGTGTGTGTGTGTGTGTATAATCAACTCCAAAGGGAGCAATACTGTTTATATTAGGAAAGCTGCGATTGATGGTGCCCTGTGGAGGGCCTGTGTTATCAAATCCAATGTCCTCTCCTGAGCTTCCCTCTCTTCTTCTCCTCACCTTTCCAAAGGCTGCTTGAGTCTATCAGTAACAACCAACGGCCTCACAATACGGCACAGAGAAAAAAAATCTGCAGTTTCTAAGAACAGGTGGCATACGTAAAGTTAACTTATAATATGTGTAGGGTGTTTATTTCTAATTACTTAACAGCTTTACATAGGATTATTTTGTGTAGATAATTAAAAGTTGGGTAAAGTGACAGACCTGCTTAAAGCTAAGCAACGGGCAGACCTCCACTCCACCCAGCCGGGGAGCTTTTACTCCTGGTTATTTTACACTCTGTGGATATAATATGAAGTATAATATGTTCCTTCTGAACCTGCAATATTTTCAGATGTAACCAGTTTCTCCTGCATGTGGCCTAGCGGTTAGCAAGCATTTTGCATTAATGCTTCTATCAAGTGCTAAACGTACTGTTTATTTACCACTTTTTTAAATGTCCTGTACAACGCGGCTGTTTTTAATGCAATTTTCAGCATTGTGAATTTTTTTGTCTTATTTTGCCTTCCTTGTTATACTTATTGCTGTAGGTTATTGATTTATGTGCATGGATTACCCTGTGAGCTTAGGACTTTATTTGCAAATCATAATAGATATTTAGCAATAAGTTTATATTTCTTCCTGTTTTTTTTTCTTCTTGTTTAAGGACGCGTTTCCCCTGCGAGAGGCTGGACAAATTTCTCTAGTCTTACTATAATTCCATTTAGAAGCCTTAAGAGCATATACTTTACCCAGGGGAACCTATATATTTTCTATATGTTTTCATAGGTACCTAGGTTAAGGCAAACCATGTATTCTATTATAGAATAATATGTTAAAAATACAAAAAAAGACCCACGTTTCTTGGTAAGCGTATGCAGTAGATGTGCTTGTACATACATGTCGATGTCACAGCCCATGTAGTCGACGGTATACAATACAAAATCAGGTTAGGCGTATGTAAAAAATCAATAACAATTGTAGGGAAACAAAGTCTAAGTAGAAAATTTCCAGATATATTGCATACTTTTTTTCACCTGGGTTTGACGAGCTTTGAGGGTACAATAACATTTTCTTAAATGTTTATCAGCTTATTTGTAATGAAATTGTACGCTTATTTAGTTTATATTTCTTAATTGAATTATTTTTTATGGGGGGAGGCATGCGTGATGTCACAGGTATTGATTCTTACATGCGTGACGTCACAGGTATTGATTCTTGCATGCGTGACGTCACAGGTATTGTTTCTTGCATACGTGATGTCACAGGTATTGATTCTTGCATGCGTGATGTCACAGGTATTGATTCTTGCATGTTAGCAGGGCTCAAACCCTTTTTCTCTCATGCTGGACAGCTGCTCTCACAAGAGATAAGAGGGCACCATACTGGCACTTTAACAAAGCACCGGCAACCATGGCAACCATGGCAGCAAGCGGCAACATTAGGTTGCCTGCTTCATGGACTGATCTCGGCCTATGTAGTAAGTAGCCAGCACTCTAAGGGTTGAAAAGGTTAATACTGTTACAAAAAAACCCCAAAAATTGGCATGGCATTTTGTGGTTTGAGACAAAATTTGTATGTAAAACAATTATATTCAATGGAGTCTCATAAAACAAAATTTTATTGCTTTTGGTGCCCTGAGGCAATAAAAGCAATGTGTATGAAAGCGTTACCGTGATAAAGCATATATATGTGTCGTATATATTTATAAAATAATGACAAAGAAGCCAATGGGGTCGTGGTTGGGTAACACGCAAAATCAATAATGTCTGCCGCTACAGTCCACTGGAATGTTTACACCATCACATCCCTTTCTGCATCTCTGCTGTATTAGTAAATACTTTTTTTTTTTTGGCATATTAGTAAAACTTAAAAAAAATCCACAGAACCATAATATTCATTTTTGACTCAGCCACCTCTATAAGTGTCTCTTCTTGTCACAGGTTTTGATACTAGTATCTGTCATATACCTTTTCATATGTTTTTTTTTAACACCTAAAGGCTGAAGAATGTAGTAATACGTCCCAGAAAATCTGCACTTTACGACAGAGGATGTAATTTTACGTCCTCTGTGCATGTGAATGATCAAGGATCACTGCCTCGCAGTGCAATTTGCCCCTTTTATTCTTTATACAGCTTCTAATTTTTTTAACCAGAAGAACCATTTTTTTTAAATATACTTAAAGTTGGAAAGTGGGAGGGTTAAAGGAAATTTTCTTGGTGTAGATCCATAGATTTAGGGAAGAAAGACTTCTAAACTGGTGTACCTAATATATCTATTTTTTCCCATGCGCTGGCTACGCATTCATTTCTTAGGTAAAATTGTGGGGATTTCAAAATGTTTCCCATTTTTATAAATGGTAGTTTATGTGGTAGGATTCTAAAATAAGTACCTTATTATTATTATTATTATGTAACACTTAATGAGGGAAAATTATGCATGTAAGCTTATTTGAGCAGAGCCCTCACCTGTTGTCTCTTAAGTCAGATTGTTATGTTATATACTACTTGTGTCCTGTCCACCCATTGTACAGCGCTACGGAATTTGATGGCGCTATATAAAACAATACATAATAATAAAAATAATGTAAACATAGCAAAAGTGCATTTGCTCCTGCGTTAAAAGAATTAAAATACTGCCTTTAAGGGTTTATGACGTTAAAGTTTTTTGGTCTCACATAAATATATTATAATGGTTATTTTTTGGATACAGTGTTAAGGTAGTTTGCGGTATGTAAGTTGTTACATGGCATTTTGTTTCCCAAATAATTAAAATATTATTCTTCTGTCACAGGGGTTTTAATATCCAAAGGACCAAGATATTTTTTTGTCGTTTTTACCATATGTTTGGTGCACATTATAGCAATATCTTAAACAATCATACAAATACTAAGACTACATGCAGGCGGTATTTATTCATTGCCCGACGCAATATTTTTTTTTTTACCAGAATGTGAATGGAAAAGTCGGATTATACATTGTAGTGTGATGTATCGTTTATAAACTTTTATACTTTTTTTTTTGTAGCAATATAGGACCAGATTGTAAATCATTTGAGCAGTGTACGTTCCAAATGCAACTAATCACTTTGGGGGAAAATAAAATATAAGAACTGTAATTCCACTTTATATTTTAATTGCTTGTGGTTTAAGGTCTTTTTATATTAATTAGTGATTAATCACCTTGTAGAATTGCTGTATATTTATTAATTTGTTGAGCGTATTAGAAACAGAAAATTATAGGAATGAGCGCAGAGGCAATTAGAGAAATGTTGGATATACTTTTTATTCCATGGCTCGTTTTATCCCCGAATCCACGGATTCTATGAACACCACGGTTTTGTTAACTGATTAACGCAACAGGCAAACGATCGGCTTAGATGAGTACGCAGCACCTTCTGTCCGTCCGTCAGTCTTTAGTTAGCGGTCTTCGGCAGAGCCATTAAAAACAACGTTACACGTTTCTAAGCTCGTGAAAACCGCGTGCAGAATATTTAATATTTGATGGTCCTGATAAAGTTAGCCTGCGTAAACAGCCAGATGTCTGCAACTGTCACCTGGATGTGGAACAACAAAGATGCATTTTTAGACAACCGCCGTGCCTTCCCGAACACAGACGCCTCTTCTTCGCAACTCGGTTTACTTTAGCAAGCCCAGGTTTGCTCAGACAACAAGGTATATCTTTAAACAGGAATCCTGGATTCAATTTATCCAATCGTGTTCGGAATTAGACTTAGAGGGTCCAAAAGACACACGGATTAATGTTTCTATTTTTTGATGTTTATTCAGCTATAGTTTTTTTTCCCCCATGATACAAAAGGTATTGCGTAATGCCAAATTAAAACATTAAAAGCCAATTAAGGGCAAACTTCTGAAATAACTTTAGATTTTTGCCCAGTGTGAGTTAAATCCTCCTGAGTGTGATGTTAATACATATATTTTTGCATAAACATCGGATGATCGTACCAAGATTTGATTTAATAGATTATGGCAGAGGGGACCAACCTCTGATTTTGATGATTCTAATGAAGGAGCTTCCATTCTTCTTTTGGGTGGCAAAACTCATATCTAAAAGAGCCACCGAGTGGAGTTGGGCCCTGGGCAGCTGCCTTGTTTGCCCTGAAAAAATAAAACAAAACAAAAACAGTATTATTCTAGGTATATCAGGTCCAGCTTTCTAATATAATCCCTTTCTGCATTTATATGTATTGCTGGGGACGTTCAGATTAAGTTTTTCAGGAACATACAGTTGGCAGCTAAAGGGTCCTCTCCTGATCCACGCTCCTTAATTCGTTTAAATATTCATTCCAGTTGGAGATTGAAAGGGCAGCGATGTTAATGGACAGAGACAAAGTTAAACAGAAACAACGGAAATAACACAGGAAGCGCTGAGGCCTTTCTACAAAAAATCTAGATTCTGTGTTTGTAGAAAGATTTAAAGTGAATTGTTACGCGCCCCATACCCAGCATACTCTAAAGTATTTACTTTGTGATCACCTCTGTTGCCCTTCTATTAGTGAATAGCATTGCATCCTGAATTACTTGAATGAAATACATTTAATATGAATATTGTTACGCTGTGATGTAATGTATAATATGATCTATGTTGAGAGCTGAACTAGAAGAGCTACCCACTCACTAATAGTTCTCCCAGATGTTTTACTCCTGCAAATGCTTTGTCTGCACCTGTGTTCTGTGCCGTTTGTCAGCATACGCGGAGTAACAAAGCCTGGGATCCTGTCGATAAGATCGCATCTCACCTGTAACAGGGATAGTACAATGTATACGTGATGTGTGCTATCCGTGTTACAATGTATACGTGATGTGTGCTATCCGTGTTACAATGTATACGTGATGTGTGCTATCCCTGTTACAATGTATACGTGATGTGTGCTATCCGTGTTACAATGTATACGTGATGTGTGCTAATCCGTGTTACAATGTTGCGTGATGTGTGCTATCTGTGTTACAATGTATGCGTGATGTGTTCCATCCCTGTTACAATGTATGCGTGATGATTGGTACCCTGGACAGTATCACCTTGCCATGTGTGGTTTGTATGAAAGCTATCCGGATAACATACACAGAGGCTGAAAGGGTTTGAAACGGAATATGGAAGACGTACTGTATATGTGAACAAAGTACGACCTTGAATAAAAGGATATTTAACCAGCTCGGTGATGAATGGCTCTTCGTCGTCTTGCATATCTACTGTTGGCGTTTGTCAGCGGACGCTATTACACAAGACTTTGATTTGAATTTTTATAATTCACCTCTACCGCTTTTTACGTGTTCTCTCGCACAGGTCGTCCGTGTTGCCAGGTACCTTGAGATTGTTTTGTCATTTTAGACTAACCTCTTTATTTGTGTCAAAATTGTACGGCTTGCCAAGGTCAAAGTCAAAACCATATTACGGCTACGATTGAGCAGGACCGATACGTGGAATTTTAGTCTGTGCCACGACTCAATCCAGAAATCCCGGGGATATTTTGTTCTTTTTCCCTTTGTAGTGCAGTTTGCTGTGCGCTGCTTTATGTCACAGCAAATCACGGACACGGCCCAGAATCCATTCATCTTTCTGCCGTTCTACGGCATGAATGTATCAGGCACACCGAGTATAAACATACTAGGTGATTTTGAAGGGACTTAGTCAAGAAAGTTGATCAGGGCCAATGCTGTTAGAGGAAAGAAAGGAAAATGGATTGCTTAGTGAGGTCATTTATATAGACCTGTTTTAAATAGTAATTCTTTCTGAAACTTGATGTCTAAATAGTGAAATAATGTTTATCCTCCATCACACACATTGGCCGAGACTCACATTGTGGAATCTGTTCCAAGGCACACTTGATTTGTCACAATATTGTTTTTTCTATTTTTATTTTCTTCATATTTCAGGAGGCCTAAATTACATGGAATGCCAGCAAGAAATAGTTACTTCTCACACTTACTTACCAGCAAGAAATAGTTACTTACTTCACAGCCTCTTCTCGCTCCTCGGGGTCAGGGAGTGAAACTGATCAGTCCCTACTCAGTCTGACCAAGGTGTTAAAAGGGTTGTGTTTGGAGATAGAGCATTAAACAGACTTTGTAATGTCTTTCTCCCCTATTTATAGATATTTATATAACTAACTAGGAGATCTAGATTTACACTAAGGTGTGTTTTTTTTACATAGTTTGATTTATAAGTACATTTTATGAACGTTGTATATATATATATGGCTTTCTTTCAGGTTGTAGAACGGCCCAGTACCCAGTAGTCCTTCCCAGGGATTTTGGTCCCAAGGAGGTAGTCTTCCTCCTAAAGTTGGTCGCTAGGAAAGCATGTAGTACAGGGTGTTGATATTTACCTGTTCAGTTCATCATAATTAACCCCTTAATGACAAAATGCATTATTTTCAATGGGTTTATGGACCACCCATTGTCCTTAAGGGGTTAAGTCTGATTGCCTCCCTCTTTTTTTCTTTTCCTTATCTTTTTCTCCCTGTTTTTTTCTCTACATTTGGTTCTTCTTCTTTCCCTTCATCTTGTTTTTCCTTCTCTTTACTTCCCCTCAGTCTCTGTATCTGTGTCTCTCTCCTCTCTGTTGTCCCAACCCAGCCCCTCCAGTAACCCAATCTCCATCCTCCAACCTGTCCTCACACAGCAATTCCGTCTCTGACCCTTATTGTGCCCTTTGTCGGCCTTTCAACTGCCCCCCACTGTGCATAACACTGTTAACCTCTTGCCTCTTAACCCACCCAAAAATTACCCTCGCCACACACAGCAAGGTCAGCCTCACAATCCACCTTCACAACATACAGCATACAACATGGCAGCCTTGGTGCACTGGGCTTAATGCGAAGATGACTTAATACTACTTCACGTTTAAGAAAGTATCTTAGTGGCTTATTCTGATGCTATGCACTTGCTGGAGTACCTTTTATATCATATATATATATTATAATTGTTCTCTGAAATAACTGAAATAATCCCATTTGGCAATCCAATCTGTCAAATGACCTAGAATCCTGACCATCTTGCCTCCTTAAATCTTCTCTAATGTGAACCATGAAATTGGCACCTACTGTAAATAAATGTCTGTTTTAATGTTTTGTGGATTGTGCAGTTCAAAATAAATATACATTTATAAGAAAAAATAATCTAAGTCACTGACCATTGTATTTTTTAAAATCTCCTTTTAGTATCTGAAATCTTTGTGGTTCAGGAAATAGAATGATGTCCACAACGATGATGTAAAATAAAACATAAGCTGGTAAAATATACAGCCGGAAGCTGATGGGGCAAATTCTGACTGTTTGCAGTTCTAAAACCGTATTATTTTTGGAGTATTTGGTTTATGTAAAAAATAGCAAAGCATTTCCGATGACTGGAACTCAGCCCTACACAGCAAAAAGGCAACTTGGGGTTTTGAGCTAATTTTACTCCCTCAACTGAAAGCCATTTGTCTACCAAAATAAATGTTCACGTAAATGCGCGTCCCAATAAGATTTCTGATTATACCTGAAACTGGCGTGACCTTCGCGTCTTTTTACAGCGCCGATATTTATGACCTAGCTGCAAAACGCTACATTAGGTTGTATTAATCTCGCCTCGACTTACATTTAGAATAAAAACTCAACAATATCTTAAATGAAGAATAATACACAAATTTGTGGTATCCACACTGCACAATATTCCTTGTGTACATTATAAAAATTAGTTAATATTAATAAAAAACATTTTTTTAGGTAAAAACATGATGCTATTAGTTAAAGCGGACACATTTTAATATATCTTTCATAAATTCATTTTATTCCATCCTATTTGAACCCTTACCTGATTAAATTAATATACATAATTTTTCTATATGAAGGAACATTCTGTCCGGTTTCATTTTACCGTTTCCTATAATCTCTCTGATCGATGCAAGCAAAAGATTTGATAAGCAACAGGAAGTGCTCTCCCCTAACTTCCTGATTATCTCCGTTTTTTTTTTTATTTATATGGAAAGCTTTATTCCTGTATTTTTTGTCCCTGTTACACACTTTTTTCGTGTTAGTAAAGCCCGTGCTAGCGTTAAATTTATTAAGTATAAGATCCAAATGGGATTTACCGAGCAAACATGTTCTAGAATGTAAGCGCTGCATTCCTCAAGCAAGTGATTAAATGGGAGCGATGCTCATTAGTCCAAGTGTTGAAAACCTTGGGGTTTGCCGCAGCTGTTGTTGGAAAGCAACTGCTGTTAGTTGGCTGGGGATTCTAGGAGTTGCAGTTTGCCAAGAAGTGTTGGAAGGGAGATGGCTCAGTCGCAGGCATGGATACAGGCTGTAACGCTGTATCAGACAGGTAGGTTAATTGTCCATTCATATAGAATGTATCTGAATCTCTGCGCTACAAACGTCTCATCGTTCCCAGAACAACATGGGGGGGCTTGAATAAATTTGTCATCGCCCGGTGACAGAAGGTGTACCAACTTGTGACCTATAAAAAGCAAGGAAAACATTAATATTAGGCTAATGCTAGTGTCCAAAACAAGTGTGCTATGTTAGCTTATACGCGTCCATCCCTCCCTCCGTGTATCTTGGCCAAAAACAGGCTTCTAAAAATATTTCCTCTGTTGAACATGGATATTGTGCAGCTAAATTGCTATTGACGTTGTTGGCTGAACAAGCACTAATAAAGAGATTTTTTTTACCCCGTTAGAGACGGGGTGTTTTGGGTAGGGTGGAGGGTGGGATTTAAAGTATTAAAGTTTTAAATTACACTAATAACATTTAGGATCTATGATGCACGGGAAAATTAGTGGCTGTCAGAGCAGTAGGCCCCCTTTTTTTTTTTGAGCCATTAAAGTACTTGTCATAACAAGCTGTGAGTTTGGCTGTGGATTTGTTGACTGGTTGATTCCTCCTGACTCACCACTTACATCACACCTAGCGCTGCCAGCTTCCCGCTACATTGTCGGCCCCTCACTCAGTGTATGGAGTTAATTGCAGCTGTGTATATTTATACAACTATAACAAACGGACGTGTAGTTGGACTTCGTTTAATCTTTCCTTGCAGCACCAAGGCTTGACGATGGCCCTGCCTCCGCTGTTGGGCTAGAACTCTGTTGATGCAAGAGGCCGACTTCCTATCGCCCAGCTGCGACTGTTGACTGTATTCATTTTTTGTTGCTGCATATTTTTTTTTTACACATGACCTGGTGTTGGGCTTTTATTTTCATTAACCTTTGTATTTATAACCCTTTCATCAGGACCCTCTTCTTCAGGGCGTTTCATTGGCGCTCGCAGGGCATCATGTTGCTCTTGTTTTGTGCTTGTTGCTGCCCCTTGTCTATCTAGTCTCTCACCTCCCTGAGTGTTCCTCTCTGTGCCCCCTCTCACTCAGCAGTTCACCTCCTAATTCTTAAGACTGGGTAAGTGCTTTCATCTGCTTTTCTCAGCACACTGTCGGGTCAAGGCCTGCTGTAGCTCTATTGGTTTCATGGGCAGGAATGGGGGGGGGGTTCTTGTTTAGGAGAATCTATCCAGGGCTGCTCAGCAGCTCTACTCATTTCAGGCGGTGCTGCTCAGTATCGTTTCATGGGCAGGGAGGGAAAGGGGGGCTCATTTAGGGAAATGTATCCAAAGCTGCTGCAGCTCTACTCGTTACATGACCAGAAGGGGAGGCTTATGGGGGATAATATCATAAAATTAACCACCTAAAAATATCAAGGTACACATTTTTTTTTTAATTTAAATCCAACACGCTCCAAAGCCTTGATTCAATAAGTGCCTCACCAAAGTAGAACATAATCTGTGTAACCCTGCCACAACCCCACACCCCTTTGGAAATTGCTAATTCAGCTGAAAACTGAATTATTTTCTATAGTTTTGTATAATAATTATTATTATAAATTATACTGACTATATCAGATCCTCTCTTTCAGTAGCTGAAGTATTGATGGGGCATATTTGAACATTCTGGATACTCTTCATTGTCTTTTTTCGTTGGAAAAAAAAAAAGTCAAAACTGTTGGATAAGTTTTAGGAGAATTAAAATCACGTTTTAATTAAAATTGTCATTTTCTTCCTCCTTGGAGTTAAAGGAAACGCGCAAATGAATTGCCCTGTCGGTTAACCTACAGCTTAAAAGCCTTGGTAATTCATTTACAATTGCAAAACCTGATTGGCGCAGCTAAAATAATATTATGAGGATTTGGTTTTTAAAATTCCCTTTTTTTTTTTGCTAGACTCGCAAAAAAAAAGTCTGAGCTGTATTGCGGTTATTTTATCCTGGGGTGCCAAGTCGCACAGCACCCAATGGGTTAACGTTTTTGAAACCTAAAGTTGCTGAAATTGTTTTTTTTTTTAATCGTTTTGTTCTTTTTTGCGAGGTGCAGTATCATTGATTTGTGTGTTTTGCAGCGTGCGTAGTCCCTGTGAAGCGATAACACAATTGCGGTTAATATTATTATTTATATTTATTAATATAATAATATAATATATGTATATTATTATTATTATTATATTACTATACCGTCTCACAGCATATTATGAAACCTATTTACAAAAAGAAAGAAAACTTGCGTCCTGAGACAGCGCTTTCTGGCAAATACGTGGGAACAGCATGTTCCTAAAGATCGTGCAGCGACAGTGTAACCGTGGAATAGTATGTTCTTTTGTTTTATTTCCCTTGTTTTCACAAGGATTTCGAGAGTAGGTGTGATAAAGCGTACTGCTGTGCTTTTGGTTAAATGAACCTAGACACATAAGTGTGAAACTATTAACCCTCGCAGCCCTAGGGCTATTTTTTTATTTTTAATTTTTTAAATTTTTTTGTTTTGTTTTTGATTAATGAGCCGCCCTATGAATCCGGTTCTATGATTTTGGGAGCACTAAGGGCGACAGGAGCTCATCACGTAAAAACGTCATGAAAAGGGCATTGTTTTTTCCAGGGAACTCCGGCAAATTTTATTATAGAAGATTAGATTTTAGTTAAAAAAAAAAAATAAAAATAAAGGTTGAACCGTTAATCAAAGTAAACTGTAAAAAAGAATAGAGAAAACAGTATGAATAATATTTAAACTTAATGTTTTGTTTTTGTTAGTCTTTTGTGGGGTTCTTATAGTTTGCATTTTTTTCTCGACCAAGAAAAACACAGGAAGGATACAGATTTATTTTTTTGCTGGTAGAAAAATCTGTATACAAATTGGAAAGGTGCCTCTGGAAAACGCCGGGCTCTTTGTCATCCTGCGTCGGTATTGAGACCAGGTGGCTGTGTTTTGTCACCGGTGACGCGGCTTTGATTGCACTTGATAGATTTAAGTACTGAGATGCTGTCTGCTTATGCAAAACGGGCCGTCGATCGTCGGCCCCCCGCCTGCAGTTCATCCCGTACGCGACGGCGATGCCGGTGACAGCTCAGGATTTGTTTCTCCAAAAATATAAAATAAAAGCAATTTATGCCTTTGCTTGCTCTTAACTATTAACGGGGTAATAAAAGGTGCAGCTAAACCGGCCACTAAACACTCTGACACTTAATCATAGCCAGATCTTTGTACCGGATAGGGGGCGCTTTACATGTGATGTGAAAGAACTGCAGGTACCTCCTATGAAACAGACAAATTCTTAAATATTCTTCATCTTTTGTTTAAGGAAGATTTTTATTTTTTATTTTTTAGAGGAAATAATAAAATGGGAGAACTCCTAAGGTTGGTTTGCTTTACATAGTGGAACAGCACCTTTAGTACCAGTTTTGCCCCAGTAGTAGGTTGCGTTATTTTCCCTGTACTGGTGACTGTTCCGTTAGAATGATTGTGATGACCGAGTCAGATAAGCCGTGTCATTTTCCTGCTTTCCGTTGGCCGCACTGCCCTCTCCTGGCTTCACTTTGTCCCTCGGTGCTTTAAAGCTCTTTAGTCTGCCGTTTAATTATTTTGCGAGTCCGCGTGCAGACTTCCAGCCGCGGCCGTCTTTTCTCTGACCAACACGATGTTACTTGGTTCACGCGGCTCGTTCACAATGATCACCACGCTACGCTTTAGGTATTAGATGCGGGGTTTACTTTTAGTTATAGTAACGGAGGGGGCGGCTGCACCTGTATGTAATGTCTGAAGTGCCTCCAAGATGTAGTTACGCGTCTCCCGATACTAAATTCAGCCCGGCCAGGCTGGACAGAGCCGCTCAGCAAATCGAACCTTCTGGGTCCAGCAGTGGCTGAATTTTACTGGGACGCTGAATTTGGAGAAAACCAATGTTAGCTGCGGCGATGAATCCCGAAGAGACACCCGAGGCCGTATAAAGTTACCCCGATTACAGCAATCTCATTCACTTCCAATACTGAGCCTTTTCTTTCATTTTTTTTTATCCATTGAACTACTTTCCACACAATATGTTTCTATTTGTTAGAACGGATCGTTCCTCTGGTTTAATTTGTGTCCATGTCTTAAATAAAAAAAAATAATAATAATAAAAAAATATATATATATATTAATTATACACGTTCAGGTCTGGACATCGGGTACATCTTAGATTGAAGTGTTTTATTTTTTTATTACTACCTTCCAAAGATAAATAAAGGGCCTTTAATCTTTTTCTAGAATGACACCAATTTGTGTTAATTATCCCTACTAACTTTTGCCACAACAGAGCAATACTTATTTTGAGCTATAATAGGAACCGAGCATTAAAAGATTGCTATGGGTTAAAAATGTCAGTGATTAAAATAAGCAATAAGAAACTATATGTAAACCTCACTGTATCGGTGTACCATGGGAGCAGTCAGGAACGGCATGATTATTCCTCCCCATTAAGTTATATCCGCTCTTTTCTTCCCCATTTGCTGATTGTTCATTGGTTGAGACTTTAGGATAGTGGGCGAAGAGAAGAAAAACCCCTTTAATTAAGGCAACCGCTGCCATACCTGCCACAGGCTGCCACTATTTTTTCAGCTTTTAGGGTTATTGTGGACTTTTTAAACTAAGTCCAAAACAAAATGCGCAAGCAAATGAATTTACTAATGCTGGAAGCCCATAAAGCGATGTAAAATGTGAAGGTTTCCCAGGTATTCTATCAGCTTGGCTAATCCCGGGGTCAATGAAATTACCGAGTAAATGAATGGCTGTGAATGTTCTATGGCTAATCACCATTTAATAGAGACGGTCAGTGTTTTAATCCCATTAAGCGCGACTGTTTATGAATGGACGTATTTTACAAGCTACCATTTCACGGCTCGCATAATATTTATAATGTATTTTCTTATAATGAGATGTCTTTAGGGTTTGCTGAATGGATGTATTTTTCATGCCTCTGAAGTTTACAATATTTCTTTTGTAGTCCAAATACTTCGTGAGTGCGTCCTGAATGCCATCGTTACCGAGGTGACTAAATAAACACGGATACTTGTGTTTTTCAAGCGTTTACCTTAAATATCTGTTCCATTCATTGGTTATAAATAGCGCAGAAAGGAAATAGCCAGGTCGGCTACCGAGGAGTTATGGCCGAGCGGTCTTTTTATTTTATTATAGCCGTGTACGCTGTAACGTCGTCTGGAAGGGTACCTTTAACGCACGCTCCAAAGGGCTATAATGAGCTGAGCCTCTATCCCAGAATAACATCTACGTCGCTACTTTTTTAATGGTTAATATGTTTAATATAAACTACCCATGGGTTGGGATTTCAGTTTTGTTATTGTGTTGTGTAGATGAAATGTAGGGGTGTTAATCGACGTAGATGTAATAAGAGAAGAACCTTAAGTGTACGTCATGATGACATCTTATCGTCTGACTCCCAGGGTCTGTTTGATTTTTTTTTCTTCCCATTTATTCTCTCTCCCCTACTGTTTATTTTTAGGGTAGCGGGAAAGGGAGAGAACTTCAGGGCAGGCGATAGGTTGGGTAATGCTTGATCTGTCACGGGCTGCCGCTGGTTTCATGAAACAATGTTTAAACAAAGTATCTCTGAAACAAATACGTCGAGTTCTAGACAAAAATGACAATCCGTGAAATGAAAAACCTGAGACTTCCAGGTCCAGTGACGTGAAGACGAATCGGTAAAACTACAGAGTAAAATGCCAGGAAAACCGTCTGCGTTTTACATTCCAAATATATATATTTTTGTAAATGGGAAAAATCATCGCTGCTGTAACATTTAATGCCCCAGCCTGGCCCTCCGTCGCTCTTGCTCACTGAAGACACAAAGGCAAGGCAACAACGTGAATCCTACGTAGTACCGGACAACGCTGCCATCAACGTGCGAAGAGATTCCTGTCCCGGGAAAATTCTCTGTTACTTTTCTGCCCTGCAGCTTCCAATGTAGCGAGTTTGGAATATTCTAACCAAAAGGATAACAAAAGCTGCAGCCTGCAGGATATATTGACAGACTAAGACAAACCGATACATATATTATCTAGAGATATATTATGAGTTGGCGGTCACTGCTCCTGGGTACATACAGCCGAGCTGGATCTCTGAAACACAAATTGACATTATTTTAATATTTAATCAAAATTACACAGAATGTGGTATATACCGACCAATATTCTCCTTCCCGTTAGTTAAACTCTGCAATCCATGCGCACTACAGGTGGAGCGAGCGTTTCACATCATATCTTGCACTTGTACCTTTAATTTAAGGACATTATTGGAGAATATGTATGCCGTACGGTTGACCTTTGGAAGAGCTGTCCCACATAGACCCCCCGAAAAATAAAAATGCAAATTTATGCAAATTTGGTGATAAATATGTTTTTTGTGTACTTAAGAATCAGTGTTGTCTTATGTTGCAGAGTTTTCCTTCCGTCTTTCATTAAGATCCAAATAATCCCATTTTATTTCAATTCATGAGAAAGGTGACGGCCCCCTTTAGCTTATTAGAGATTGGTTGCAATCGGGGTTCAGGACGCTTTTTTCTTAATGTTTTTTTTCCTTCTTCATTGAAAATCTAAGTTAAATGCTGCATTTGTTTTTAGGCGATATAGGTTTGTGCGTTATAAATATTCTCACCGTTCTGAAGGCAACAAAACTGCCCCAACTAGATTTACCCCCAGATTATCTGATCGTTGGGTGGGGGGCTGGCCACTGTGTTCCTGGGTTTCTATGGTAAAAAATATATTGTGCTTTATAATATCAAATAGGAGTACTTAAGTTTTCATATTAAATATTTAAATATTAGTTGATAACAGTCCTGCATTTGCTGGGGCAGTCCTGACAAGCGGGTGAATGTTCCAAATCTTATACACTTTATCGGAATCGGAGCAGAGTATCGGAGGTCGGCTCGTGTTTTTTCTTAGTAGCTTTAATTGTGGCTCCTTCCCTTCGCACAAAAAATGCTTACTCTTATTTTTTTTCTTTTTCTATTTTTAACCCTTTTTTTATTTATTTAAATTTTCTCAGCGGTGGTACAGAGCAGCCGAGCGCACTTCTTGCTACAAAGTCAGTAACCAGAGTATAATTAATGGAAACGGATGTGGTAATCTGCAGAAATATCTGCCTTTTGTTTTTGCTCGCTTGTAGTACAAAACCCAGGGAGCTTTGAAACATTAAACTTTTATTACTTGTTTTCCACTCGTATTCCTTTATTTTATCCAAATTGCTGCCGCTTTTTTTTCCTTTTTGTTAAGAAAAAGAATAGATTAAAGCAGGGCACTTAGCGGGGTTTATTTACACATGTCAAGATTGCACAGTGGTTTGCCAAAAACAAGACCTTTTCTCGATGGCTTTACCTGAGGTGACTTCCCATCATTTGGCTCACAAGGTTTTGCTGAAATTGTTTCCAGAACATCTTGACCTCGTAGGCTCTCCTCGGCGGTTTACACGCGAAGCGCTATCTGCTTAGGTGCTGCTTACAGAGTGACTGATCCCCCACGAATGTATGTCGTGCAAAACCGATTAGCAGCCTTCACCTTTAGCCCCCGTTTATAGAAAGAAACCACAGGGCCCTGGTCGAAAATTGCCCCTTGCCCCCTATCCTTCATACAACATATGTAAATATGCAAATTACATGCTCATACTCACTAACACACTGTTCATCTTACCCCACTTACACATCCATCCCTCCCGCCCCCGCTTACTCTCCCCGCCCCCGCTTACTCTCCCCGCCCCTGCGGCTTGCTGTGCTGTCCGGCTGCTCTTTCACCGCGGGGTCGAGTGACGTCATGTGACTCTGATACGTTCCCGTCTCCCCGTGCCGGTTCAAAATAGTTTAGAAAGGGCCCTTCCATCCTGGATCTGTGCGTCCCTGGTCAGAAGGGCTTTTTCTAAAGTATTTTGGACAAGCGAAGCTTCCATTCATTAACCGCACTCTATTGAAATGTTAATCCTCAATTATAAGCTGCACCCCCTCTTTAAAGAGTTAACTTTGGGGGGGAAATTGGGTCCTATAATTGGGCCAATATAATACATCACATTTTAAGTGCAGTAATAATCAGTCTATTTTCAATTTGTTAAAGTGGTCAAAAAAAATGTATAATATGTAACATATTTGTAACTAATGCGTTTTGGTTTTTTTTTAATGAGTTTGTGTGTATATTCATTTTATGCATTTATCTCCTATTTGTGTGGCTTTTTTCCATTTCCAGGCAGACAGTAAATGAATATGCCTTGTTTGCCCGGGGTTCCCAGACTAAATCAAGCGCTTTGTTCAGTGTGTGTGCGCTGAGCCTTGGCTTGTTATCATCAGAAAAGAAATGATTGATCAGTGTCCAGTTTAGATCTTCTGTCAGGGTAATTAGTTCATTGGTTTCCTGATCAAGACTCTTCATGGTAACAAATGGAACTTATTATAAGCCTGGAGCAGATTATTCAATGATTGGTAGTAACTTAAATATGCAAAAACTATATATATATATATATATAATGTCAGTACATAGACTTAAATGTTAATAATGCTTTTCTGGGAGCTGCAAATTATATATCTTCTAAGCGTACATTTTTAGGACAAATAGTCCAGCTTTTGGAATCCAAATCCATGTCCCTCTCTCCCCCCCAGATGCCCCTCTTTTTTATGAGCTCAGAATATTTGCTGGGTATGGGGGTATCGCAGGGTTCTACAGCCCTAAAAGCCCCCAATGTCTCTGTGGACCAAGGGCTGCTGTGATGGGGAATTGTCACATCTTATAGCATGACTAAAGTAATTTATTAAAATCATATGATTCATGGCCGTCATATATCAGCTCCTTCACAAATTAGCATGCTTTGGACTACTACATCTCCCTTATACCTGTATACCCCAGACATACTATAACTGTGACAGTAATTCCTTTCTTTTTAACTGCAAGTCTTTTTCGAATGGATGTGGCTGGGTAGTGTGACTGTATTACCTATTAAAAGTGATTTGTTTTAATACATGTCACGTGGGAAGGAATTTGCAGGTGGGCTATAGAAGAATAAGCTTTGTGATGTTTCCCATTGTGGAGCAGCAACTCTATAGCTCAATGTTAAGTATTGACATAATAAAAGGCTGTCCTGTAATTATAATTATACATGGAACGTTAGCATTCAAGGGGGAGACCTTTTTAGTACACTAAAAATTAGGAGTGTTTCAAACGTCAAGCTCCCAAATGCATACACTACGGCTACTGTATACGGAGGCCAACTTTCAAACGTTAAATTTTGCCAAATCTCTATATTGGCGCTGTGTAAAACCAATAGAATGTTGGAGTAATGAAAGCAGATAGGGAATTCCCATGTGTAGGAAACCAATGGGGATGCTACACTGAGGAAACTTCCCAGAGCTCCCCAAGGGCCGCCCCTCTAATGCTTTTTATACGATGTGGTGGCCTATTTGGGGCAGAGGTAGAATCAAACGTACTTAAAATGGGAAGGGAGTGTGCGTAACCTGGATAGATCCTTTGCCGGGAGTTCCATGGCCAAACGCCACTCCCTTTCCCAGATATTTAACAGACTCATCATAAGGCCCGGTAATCGGCTCTGACTTCCAGACCTGTGGGTGAAGATTGGAGAGTTGTGACTGCCCACTTCCTGTTTCAGGACTCTTGCGCACTCCCGCTTCAGGACTCTTGCGCACTCCCGCTTCAGGACTCTTGCGCACTCCCGCTTCAGGACTCTTGCGCACTCCCGCTTCAGGACTCTTGCGCACTCCCGCTTCAGGACTCTTGCGCACTCCCGCTTCAGGACTCTTGCGCACTCCCGCTTCCTGCTTCAGGACTCTTGCGTCACTCCCGCCTTCCTGGCTTCAGGACTCTGCGCACTCCCGCTTCTGCTTCTGGACTTCTGCGCCACTCCCACTTCTGCTTCGGACTCTTGCGCACTCCCATCCTGCTTTATTACTCTTCCGCACTCCCGCTTCCTGCTTCAGACTCTGCGCACTCCCGCTTCCTGCTTCTGGCTTTGCGCACTCCCGCTTCCTGCTTCAGGACTCTTGCGCACTCCCACTTCCTGCTTTATTACTCTTCCGCACTCCCACTTCCTGCTTCAGGACGCTTGCGCACTCCCACTTCCTGCTTTATTACTCTTCCCACTCCCACTTCCTGTTTCAGGACTCTTGCGCACTCACTCTGGGACCTCCTGTTATTCACAGGAGGTCCCTGTGAATAATTATTTGCAGTGATATTGAGTGAGGATCAGCGTCTGATATTTTCTCTTCCTGTGGTTTGAAATAACATTAGATCATCGTTATATCTGACACTTAAATATTAATACAGTAATACGTTATTAATATCAATTTGCTATGTAGCACAGCCTGCTCAGAAGGGTAAACTTGAAAACAATTTATTTCTTTAGCTGAGTGCCACGGGACCGAAGAAACCGCCCGGCTTCACGTGTTGCGCGTTCCATGCTTTATGTGAAATATGTTCTAATACAGCACAAGATCTTGTTACTGTTACGAGAATCAGGGATCATGCTGTATAGACCTACAGAGCATCCAACCCATGTGTGACAGCTCGCCATGCCGCTGACAGAAATGGGTTCAACTTGTGACATATATATATATATACACACTCTATACCGAGTTCTAGAGAGGCTGGCACAGGAAGGGTTAACATGATTGAGCTGAGGAGTTGGTAAGTTTCTCTAAAGCCTTTTTCTCGTTGCAGGTTTTCCCTGGGTGATGCCCGTCGACCTCTGTATGATACGGCAGTGCTTGTGGAAGACATTGTTCACACGCAGATGATTAATCTGGTAAAGTGATTTTATTATTTATTATTTATTATTATATGTTAGCCCTAGTGGATTATTTGACTTATTGACCATGACCCTGCCAATAAATTTGTCACAGGAAAAGAAAAAAAAAAGTTGATTTAAAGATTTCATGCTTACCCAAATATTAGTATCAAAAATGGGACACTGCGGGGAGCGAAGGGTGCAAAACTTGCTCTCAGATATTTGGAAATGATATCCATGTTTAATAAATAGGGAATCGCTTAGTAAACGGTCTGATTTATCACCCATGAGATAAATGGTTTCCGCTGATGAATAACCCCCTCTGTGCCGTTTAGTAAAACAAACGACTGCAGGTGATCAGCACAGCTTTGAGGAAAGAAGACTTCATTGTCTATGGCGGGGGCCGGAACTTTGCTTTTTCTGCAGAGACATTTGGCCCTTCCTGTATCTAAGTGTTTATGTTCTATCAGATTGGATAAATAAAATATCAGACGTTTTTATAACCTATAACCCTCTAAGCCTGCACTGGGAAGTAAGACATTTCTCATAGAGAGCTTCTCAGTCGCTGTAACCCTAAACAAGAAGGAGGCAAGTGGAATTGGACAGGAGGGAGAAGAGACAGGACAGCAGGCAGACAAATTGCTTTCTTAACCTATTGCCTGCAGGCTGTAGACGGGGCTTTGGTGTAGGGGAAGTGAAAGTGCTTTTAATAACTCATTGTTTTGACCTCTGATTGGAACAGGAGGAAACTTTTAAATCAAGTCTGTGTGCTCGTGCTTTGTGACACACACTTGGGATAAAGTGAATGCTAAAATGTCTTATTTAACCAAGTTTATTGAATACAGAAATGCAGAACACAATACAAACAAGATCTATATTGTTCTGGGAGTACCGATTCCCCATGGAATCCAAAAAAAAACCGAGAGCCGCTTCAAGTTTTCGGAAACCTGTTTTGTGAGTGCAAAAGCCACACAGTAGTAGCCAATGCCTTGGCTAGTAGAATACGGACCTATAGTAGAATACGGACCTATGGTATAGACGTGGGACTTTAATGTGTAAATTATGGAACAATTTCAATGCATATAATCTGATCTTGGCCTCTTTTCAGTCTATAGATGCACCATATGGGCAAAAGTATTTGGATACCTGACCATTACACCAAAAGGTACTTTAATGACATCACATTCTGAATACATAGACAGTTAGTATGTAGTTGGTCCCCCTTTGCAGCTATAACGGTTTCCACTCTTCTGGGAAGGATTTTTGGGGGGTTTCTGCTGGAATTTCTGCCCGTTCATCCAGTAGAGCGTTTGTGAGGTCCGGCACTGATGTTCCAGTTCATCCCAAAGGTGTTGGATGGGGTTGAGGTCAGGGCTCTGTGGGGCCGGTCAATTTCTTCCACACCAAACTCCTCCAACCACGTCTTTGTGCACAAAGCAAGGTCTCCCCAGAAGTCTTTCCAGAAGAGCAGAAGCCGTTATAGCTGCAAAGGGGGGACCAACTTCATATTAAAGTCTGTGTATTTAGAATGTGATGTCATCAAGGTACATGTTGGTGTAATGGTCAGGTGTCCCAATACTTTTGGCCATATATTGTATGCAAAGGTAGGTGGATTAGATGCACACACATAATGTTGAGCCTAGTTACCCCCCCACACACACACATTATCATGTGATTATATTCACTTTACAATGTGCATTGTGTTGCTTTAGGGCTGTAAAGGTATACTCCATTATCTGATCGTAATGATTGCTGATTAGTTCTAATATGTCTTTGGCCGGCTGCTAAACGTATAACGGCTCCCGGTATTTCCGTGATTGTTTCCTGGCGGAAGCAATCACAACTCACAATTCTGGGGAACAGATTTGTGTTTGTTTTTTTTGTTTTTTTTTTAATATAAAAGTAATTTTATTGCAGAAAAAAGTTTTTGTAGTTCATGTTGTAAACCTGATATAATGTTTCAATATTGCAGAATGTGAAATGACATTTTAAGCTCCTTTTGTACTAGCCAGCATTGGGAGCATTTAACTAAATGATCCTATCCGTAATTACACGCAGGCGGAACATTTCAAATAATATGATATTTCTATTGCTCTTTTTAATGATGTAAAATTGTGTATTCTTTATGATCCCCAAATCACTGGGCATTAGACCACTTGGTGTTCCAAATATGTGTTGCAAACATTCAAAGGGTCCGACAAAACTAGAACTGAAAGACAAAGGCAAAGTGATACATAAGGTAGAGAGGGCCCGGCTCGCAAGAGCTTACAATCTAGAGGGAATGGCGGGAAGCAAAAGAAGAGCATCATGTATGGAAGATGAGGTCTAGAAGCATCATTTCCGATGCATTGGATTCATTACTCTGACCCTGTGGTAGGCAGGACAAGAATTTTAATTGGGTGCCGTTATATTCCGCTCTCCTCTTTATGTCCTGTCCTTTCTTTAGATAGATTGTATTGGCTATGCACACATCATTTTAAACAGCGTAGCCAGAGGTGACTAGGTCTGTGTTGTTGGTATCACACAGGCCGCGGGGGTCTCCGCTAATGCTGTCAGATTACTGACCCCCACGGATTACCGAGCCACAGAACCAAGAACAACAACAACGCAGTAAAGGAGGCCTTCCCACAACTTACACAATGAAACAAGTAATAAACTCTGCCGTTAACTAACGTGACAGCATTGCGGTTACTTTATTACTTGACTTTGAATGCATTATTGAGGTTTTCCTATTTTTAACTCTTTGTTTGGGAACCACAAATGATTACGAAACCAGGCATGGATTTCCCTGTTCGCTTCTTTCCGTCTTCCTCGGACATTCTATATTTTGTGAGAGAATCAGAGTTGAGTTCAGGTTTTGGGAGGCAACGTATGGGTAAAACTAGGTGAGGCATTTTGGTAAAATTAGAAATTACAAACATCCCTTTCTGAATGATGTCATAGTGCAACTAATTGGCTTCTTTTATCCAATAGCGAGTACCTTTTTGCACTCGGTAATTACTGTGTTCTGTCAGTTTAGGACTTCTGTCAGTTTAGTCCCTTGACTTGCAGGGCTGGCTCTAAGTTTTTAGGACCCTAAGTAAGAATATTTAGGGGGCCCCATCTGTTACCAACCAGGGCAGTCCCCAATGGCCCAATCCTGACTCCTCAAAGTCATGTGATATTTGTGACTGCCAATCACAGTGATCACATGCATCCATGTTGGTAAACGTCGGCTCTATCTCAGCGCTCTGCCTCTCTTCCTTTCTTTCTTCATTTTGTTTTGAAGCAAGGGAGAGACCGAACATTCACGCTGCGGTCCACTTCATTTTGATCGCCCTTCACTTCACCCCCTGAGTGGATAGAGAGAATCGCAGGTCAGTGTAGAGGGTTTTAGCATTGGGCAGAGAGAAAGTAATGATTGCACAACCTGGCACCGGTGCTCTAGTACACAAAGATAGCACCTTAACCACATCAGATCAGCTGACTGTCATTCAACTTTAAAAAATAAGGCTCAGAAACCCCATGGGTAATCGGGGTGGTCCCTGAATTTCCACCATTTCAAGCCACACCTGACATCAAATGTAATATTGATGGCCATGAGCCAATTAATTTTGGCTCGGCACGGTGGCTGCGTTGCAGGAAGAGGAACTTCTACTTGCCCGGAATTACAGGGACGTAAAGGATGTGTATGTTCTGTCAGCCATGCGCACCAAAGGGGACGGTGCCGGTGGCTTACAGGGACGGAGGGAGTGCCGTCCTGAAACCGCACTGCATCACTGAGTACAACAAATACATGGGGGGTAGATTTGGTAGCTACTACTGCCCTTCCTCACCCTCTCTGCCAGGATGGTGCATTAATAACTGTTTTGGAATTTACATGGAATTTATAGTATTTAGTTTATTTCTTCTTGCTTCTGCTTCCTGGAACCAAGTAAATGGTGCAGCGTACTGCGATACTCACACTATATAGCTTCGAGAAGTTTTTCAGATGTTATAAAAATAAAGAAAAACTTTTTCAAAAGCTATTCTGTGGTTGGCGTTGGTTGCTGCAGCCAATACCCGGGTCGGTCAAACAAAAGGGGATAATTGGGGGGGGATTTTGAATTGGTACATAACCTGTACAAAAAGCACAAGCAACTATACATGCATGTTCTGGTTCGTCCCCCGTAACCTCCGAATACCATGAAACCTACGGGGAATCTCCATAGTCTGGGGATGATAAAAGTTTTTGCTGTATCTCTCTGCGATTACCCTAAACCTGAGCAAGAAATCCTACGGAACAAATGGCAGGAAATTAATATTTCAGAAAACGTTGGTAAGGATTTGTGATAAAATAGCTGTGCGCCAAGTGACTACGTGGTCTCTACAAAAAATATATATTCTTATGTTGGGGTATTTTGAACTGGTGGGCTGCTAAACCGTGAATGTTTGTTAAAAAAATAAATAAAAAACAAACAAACAAATTAATGCAGGCACTGTATATGTTTATCCAAATGCTCATAAAGAAAAACTATTTTTCTTCTTGTCAAAATTATACATTATGGGTATTTCATATATTTTGTAAACTTTTAGTGCCAGAATGCCAGAATACCAACGGTATAAATACATTTTAGAAAATGCAGCTTTGGCACAGTGATATTTATTGTAATATTTGTCAGAAATACATGAAAGTTAGACATAAGAAGGTCTTCAGAATCACCTAAGAAACGTATCTAAATCATGGTGTGTTTTATCAATCTATTTTAGTGGCAATTTACATAGTGGGGAAAAAAAAATATATATATATAAAAACAAAATCTTTCTATATTAATGTAT